>CAUYQV010147197.1:0-28052 GCA_963574575.1 Galagoides demidoff
AGAGCAGGCGGAGAGGGAGTGCAGGTGGAGAGGGAGACGGAGAGCATGCGGAGAGGGAGAGAAAGCAGATAGGGAGAGCAGGCAGAGGGCGGGAGGAGGCGGTGAGAGTGAGCAGGGGGAGAGGGAGAGCTGGCGGTGAGGGTGGGGAGGAGGAGAGGGAGGGCAGGAGGAGAGGGACAGCAGGCGGAGAGGAGTTGGCAGAGAGGGAGAGCAGGCGGAGAGGGAGGGCAGGAGGAGAGGAGCTGGCAGAGAGGGGGAGCAGGCGGAGAGGGAGGGCAGGAGAGAGAGAGCAGGCAGAGAGGGAGAGCATGCGGAGAGGGAGAGCAGGAGGAAAGAGAGAGCAGGCGGAGAGGAGCTGGCAGAGAGAGGGAGCAGGCGGAGAGGGGTAAAGCACCACAATGAGCAGAGGAGCAGACACAAGCCCATTGGTGCTTCTGCCCTGTGGTGCTAGGGGTACTTGCTTAAGTGGTAGGACACCTCTCCCCCACAGACCTCATCCTGCCTATAGTTGAAGGTATGGTGAACTGGGAGAATTAGTCAGTGAATGATGAGAAGCAGTGCTATAAAAGGAAAAGCTTTTATTTTGATACAAATTTTTAACTGAAGTTTCTGGGAAAACTACACCAAGGAATTAAGGATATGATATCTACCTTCTCCCACTACACTAAGTTGACTTCACTGTCCACCTGCCCGTAGTCCCAGCTACTCAGGAAGTTGGCAAAAGACCCTTAAAAAAAAACAAAGAAATTCTTATAAAGTAGGATAGATCTGTAGTCTATGTAGCCCAATCTTGGGGTCAGCAGGGGGCTCAGGGATCTAGCGAGAGGATAAGCATGTCTTCACTGACACCAAATCTTATTGCTTATGATTCATACCACACATCCACCAGCCCCCTTTCCACTTTATAGCTTCTAGTTTCCTATGGACTGGGAACAGTAAAGCTTATAAAGACACATCTATTAACTGAGTCAAACAGATGAGGCATAGTGTTTATTGACGAATATTTTAAAGGGATTTATGAATCAAATCAGGGCCAAACTAAATGGTTCCTGAAGATTCTATTCAAAAGAGTCCTTTTTTTTTTTTTGAGACAGAGCCTTAAGCTGTCCCCCTGTGTAGAGTGCCGTAGCATCACAGCTCACAGCAACCTCTAACTCCTGGGCTCAAGTGAGTCTCCTGCCTCAGCCTCCCAAGTAGCTGGGACCACAGGCGCCTGCCACAACGCCTGGCTATTTTTGGTTGCAGCTGTCATTGTTGTTTGGCAGGCCCGGGCTGGATTCGAACCCGCCATCTTTGGTGTATGTGGCTGGCGCCTTAGCCACTTGAGCCATAGGCCCTGAGCCTTTGTTGTTGTTTTTTTTGAGACAGAGTCCTATTACTTTGTTGCCCCAGGCTAGAGGTAGTGTCATAGCTCACAATAACCTCTAACTCCTGGGTTCAAGTGATCCTCTTGCCTCAGCCTCCCAAGTAGCTGGGACTCTAGGTGCCTTCCACAAGGCCTGGCTATTTTTTTTTTTTTTTTTTTTTTTCAGTTTTTTGTTAGGGCTGGGTTTGAACCAACCACCTCTGGCATATGGGGCCGGCACCCCACTCTTTTGAGCCGCAGACGCTACCCTCTTTTTTGTTTTCTTTTAAGAGATGGAGTCTTGCTCTTGCTCAGGCAATCTGCCCACCTTGGTCTCCCACAGTGCTTGGATTGTAGGTGTGAGCCACTGTGCCTGGCCTACAAATTGTCAATGGATATTATAATTAAGTACTCTTATAGATTTAACTTACAGATTCAATGCAATCACAATCAAAATACCAGAGTTCTACTTATTTACTTATTTTTTGGTAGAAATTGAAAAGCTGATTTTAAAACTTAAATGGATACTTGAAGGTCCTATAATAGCCAAGGGGATCTTTTTTTTGTTTATTTTGAGACAGCATCTCACTCTGTCCCCCTGGGTAGAGTGCCATGGCATTATAGCTCACAGCAAACTCAAACTCCTAGGCTTAAGCAATCCTCCTGCCTGAGCCTCCAGAGTAGCTGGGACTACAAACACTAGCCACAATGCTGGGCTAAGTTTTCTATTTTTAGTAGAGACAGGGGTCTCTTCTCTTGCTCAGGGTGGTCTTGAACTCCTGAGCTCAGGCAGTCCTCCTGCCTTGGCCTCCCAGAGTGGAGGATTATAGCATTACCTACCTCACCCGGTTGATACAGTAAGTCTTGAAACTGTATGATACTGCCACTGAAAATTTTCTCATGCCTAAACCACCATTCACTTAATAAGTCAGTGAATTTAATTCATTTTCCCTATAAGTGTGTATCTGAGATCTACCTTACATAACCACCTAGAGTACACACTTAAGGGATATTTTAAAGGCTTCTGTTTAATGACACCTAAGCCATTTCACGAATGATTGTTAATTCTGTATTCATTTCTCTTTTCTTTTTTATTTTTTTATAGTAGAAACGGGGTCTTGTTCTTGCTCAGGCTGGTCTCAAACTCCTGACCTCAGGCAGTCCTCCTGCCTTGGGCTACCAGAGTGCGAGGATTTGTCTTTTATTTTTTTCTAACCAATTTTTCAGGTGCCTTCGATGTGAATAATTAGATACTAATATCTACTGAGGTTCTTTTATTTAATGAGGCTTCCCCAATAAATACTATATTGTTCAAAAATAAAGTAACTGTAAGTGTGCCCTATTATGAGAAACTTTATAAGGACTGATTATAATACAAATCCTCCTTTGCTAAGGATAATCTTTGTGGGAAAATCTTACTAGATATTAATTGAACATATATGATACATGAGTACTTGAACAAATAGACATTTGCCCAACTCTACAGAGAAACACCCAAGTAAGGAAAATTGAATGCATGAAACATTTGTGTTTTGGCTAAAGACAGGAAAAAGGCAGAATAAAACTTTAGTCATGCAATCAACTAATCCCTCAATCAGGCTAATACTCCGGAAATGTCAAGGGCCATTCAGAAAACACTAATAACATGCAGAAAAACACAGGCAGTATTGTTTTTTGTTTTTGCAGTTTTGGACAGGGCTGGGTTTGAACCTACCAGCTCTGGTATATGGGGTCAGTGCCCTATTCCCTTGAGCCACAGGCACCACTCAGGCAGTGTTGTTTTTAAATAAATCATTATCATGATTTTGTAAGTAACCGAAACCATAAATATTCATCCTCTAACACAGATCAACTATAAACCTCACCTCCCTTTACAAGTCTATATTATTTGGTTTATTTAAGTACCAGTTAAGACCCCACAAATACAAAAGGTTCACAGACCAGTGCCTCTGGGCTTATCCCGAAAGTTTGTTTGATGCACTGGAGGTTTCTGCCTGTTTTGAAGCTTGTGGACTAAAATTACTTTTCTTCCTGGCAGTAACTCCAGTATTATTTTTAACATAAAAAAATGTTCCCACAGTGCATTACTTGAAATTTTTAAGACTGCTATGCTTCATACTCTAATTTTAAGTAATTCATTTTTTAATGAGAAACTTTCAGTACTAAGCTCCATTTGAACTCAGTGGCACAATAACCTAAGGTAGATATTTTTTAGAATTTTTCTTTTGGCTTAGCTAAGTATATAAGTGGCAATTTGGGACACCTTACAGTATTCTACAAGGACCTGGAGAGCAGCCGTTCACTTGGTATACAGGGTGAGAGCCGACTCGGAGGGCATGCCTGTGCCTCTGATAAAGACTACAACCAAAACCAGCCTCAAGGGACCAGTGTGTATCCTGATTATTCATTCATCTGGATGTCACTGGTAATATCTCAACTACCCAAATCTGCTTAACTATGTTATGTTTTAGGAGATGCTCTGTGAATCATGGCTTTAATAAAAAACAAACAAACAAATAAATATCATCATGAAAAACTGTATGTTATCACACAGTTCACAAGCTATTTGAACAATTCCTTTAATATCTGTGGATTACTTTTAAGTCACTAATATGATCACAGATCTTATTAGAAACATGCTGATGGATGTATAAACATTAAGTAATGCATAACTATGGAGCATTTCCCTTGACATTAAATTCCTCTGAATATATTATTATAAATTCTAAAACATACAACCTAAATCTTAAAACACATAGTTTTCAAAATATGTTAAGCAGACAAACTTATTTCATCCTCTACTTTTCTATCTTATCACAGACAAGAACAGAAAGACCCAGGCTCAGCTGCTGGCAGTCACGGCGCAAAGTAAATCTGGGGCTGCTTTTGGAGGTCCGCTCTCTGCTGCCACTACCCGCGACACCAGTGACTTCCACTCTTGATGGGCACTTCCTCAGTTAGGACACGTTCTGAAACTTCAGATTTCTACAAACGGTAGTTGAACATGTGTTTATATCTATACTTCCTCTCCCAAATCCTATTAAAATGGCAATTAAAAAATAAAAGAAATATAAATGCATGAGAACAAGAAGAATGAGACATTGTGGAAAAGAGAAAGCTGACAAAGTAACAAACACTTACAGGCCAGAGAAAGCAGAGCCCTGGCGCCTGCGGGGACGAGGGTAGAAGAGCAACAACAGCGCTTGATCTGAGCCACAAAACGCCAGGCAGGCACAGGGATGGAGGTGCCACTGAAGGTGTGGGCGAAGGGTGGCATCAACAAGGTGTTAAAGCTTGGATGAGAAACACATGGTGCTCTCTGTCTCCATCCCAACTCCACATTACGAGGGCACTGCCCCTCTCCAAGTTAACAGAAGACAGACCTGTGAGCTTCCAGGCAGCGTCAGGGTGAAGCATGGTACTGCAAACAGGAAGGCTGTGTGAGTGTCCACTCTGACGATACTGCTTTTAGTTAAATTTACTGTGCTCAGCAAGAGAAGGAAAACCAAGGAAGGTATTTAACAGCCTCTGTCCCACTAATCCTAACACAATTATGGTTTTCAATCATATTCACCCAACCCCTTTCTGGAAGGACCTGTAGAAATGGTCTAACATATAATAAATCTGTACTATTAACTAAATTTTCACTTCCCTACTACTGAAGTCATGTTTGTTAAAACAAGTTTTAGCAAACTACATGACAGCATGAACTAAGAACCCTTACGACTCTGGGGCAAGAAGTTAAAAAACACTTTAAGCAGGTACCAAAGCAGGTCCGCATCTGATTAATCCTCCTCATACAGCAACGTCTCAGGATACAAAATTAACACTCATAAATCTGTAGCCTTTATATACACCAACAATAGTCAAGGGGAAAAAATAATCAAGGACTCTATTCCCTTTACAATGGTGCCAAAGATGAAATATCTGGGAGTGTATCTAACTGAGAACATGAAAGATCTCTATAAAGAGAACTATGAAACTCTGAGAAAAGAAATAGCTGAAGATGTTAACAAATGGAAAAATATGTCATGCTCATGGCTGGGAAGAATCAACATTGTTAAAATGTCTATACTACCTAAAGCAATCTATAAATTTAATGTGATCCCTAATGAAGCACCTCTACCATACTTTAAAGACCTGGAAAAATTAGTACTTTGTTTTATATGGAAACAGAAAAAACCTCGAAAGGCCAAGACATGACTCAGAAATAAAAACAAATCGGGAGGAATCATGCTTCCAGACTTCAGACTATACTATAAATTGACAGTGATCAAAACAGCATGGTACTGGCACAAAAATAGAGAGGTAGATGTAGGGAATAGAACTGAAGACCAAGAGGTGAATCCAGACACTTATTGTCATTTGATTTTTGATAAGCCTATCAAAAATATGAATTGGGGGAAAGATTCCCTATTTAACAAATGGTGCTAGGTGATTTGGCTGGCGACCTGTAGAAGACTGAAACTGGACCCACACCTTTCTCCTCTAACAAAAATTGACTCTCATGGTTAAAGGACTTAAACTTAAGACTTGAAACTAAAAATTCTTGAAGAGAGTGCAGGGGAAACACTTGGAAAAACTGGCCTGGGAGAACTCTTTATGAGGAGGACACCCCGAGCAATTGAAGCAACATCAAAAATACATTACTGGGATCTGATCAAATTAAAAAGTTTCTGCATTGCCAAGAACACAGTAAGTAAAGCAAATAGTCCTCAGAATGGGACAGGATTTTTGCAAGTTATATTTCCAACAAAGGTCTAATAACCAGAATCCACAGAGAACTCAAACTTATTACTAAGAAAAAAACAAGTGATCCCATCTCAGGGTGGGTAAGAGACATGAACAGAACCTTCTCTGAAGAAGATACGTGCATGGTCTACAGACACATGAAAAAATGCTCATCATCTTTAATCATCAGAGAAATGCACATCAAAACCACTCTGAGATACCATCTAACTCCAGTAAGAGTAGCCCACATCACAAAATCCCAAAACTACAGATGTTGGCGTGGATGTGGAGAAAAGGGAATACTTCTCCACTGCTGGTAGGAATGCAAGCTAGTATGTTCCTTTTGGAAGGAAATCTGGATTTAAATATAGACCTGCTATTTGATCCTGCAATTCCTCTTCAAGGCATATATCCAAAAGACCAAAAATCATTTGGCAACAAAGATATTTGCACCAGATTGTTCACTGCAGCTCAATTCATAATTGCCAAGTCATGGAAGAAGCCCAAGTGCCCATCGACTCATGAATGGATTAATAAATTATGGTATACGTATACCATGGAATACTATGTAGCATTAAAAAAAAGGGAGACTTTACTTCTTTTATGTTTACATGGATGGAGCTGGAAAATATTCTTCTTAGTAAAGTAGCTCAGGAATGGAAAAAACAATATCCAATGTACTCAGTACTACTATGAAACCAATTTATAATCACTTACACTTTCATATGAAAGATGAATCACAACTATAGCCTAGGATGAAGGAGGGAAGGGGATGGGGAAAGGAAGGAAGGTGGGTGGGTTGATAGAGGGAGGGTGAGAAGGGGTCCACACCTATGCAGCATATTGCAAGTACAAGGTGGATCTATCAAGTGTAGAATACAAATGTCTTAATGCTGTAATGGGGTAAATGAGGTGAAGGCTGTTTATTAGCAGGAAGCAAGCACTCTCATTTGAGTAAATAATCAACACATCAAATCCCATAATGGCATAAATGTATTCATGATCTATGTACAAATGACTTCTCACCACCTCCAATTATTTTTTTGTTTTTTGTTTTTGAGACAGAGCCTCAAGGTGTTGCCCTGGGTAGAGTGCCATTGCATCACAGCTCACAGCAACCTCCAACTCCTGGGTGCAAGCGATTCTCCTGCCTCTGCCTCCCAAGTAGCTGGGACCACAGGCGCCCGCCACACCTGGCTATTTTTTGGTTGCAGCCGTCATCGTTATTTGGCAGGCCCAGGCTGGATTCGAACCAGCCAGCTCAGGTGTATGTGGCTGGTGCCTTAGCCACTTGAGCCACAGGTGCCAAGCCTCCTCAATTATTTTTTAAGAAATAATTTGTTACATTTAATTGTGTACCTGTAAAACAAAATGTGTAAGAAAAACAAATTGTTACATATGGAGTCATTCCAGAGTACAAAGATATGCCTTTGTAATCTATTGACAACTTGGGCTTTTTAATGTTGTAACAATTATTCACATTATGAATTATGCAAAGAGTTAATAATTGTCTGAATCAGAAAGAAATAAGATAACAACAGAATCCATATATAAAGTGTACCGTCATTACAAAGTGGACACAGTTACTAGATCCTCAAAGCTTTAATAATAAGAATTATTCTAGTTAAGACTCTCTATGTGTTTGGTTTTTTTGAGACAGAGTCTCAAGCTGTCCCCCGGGGTAGAGTGCCAAGGCATCACAGCTCACAGCAACCTCCAACTCCTGGGCTCAAGTGATTCTCCTGCCTCAGCCTCCCAAGTAGCTGGGACTACAGGTGCCCAACACAACACCCAGCTACTTTTTGGTTGCAGCTGTCATTGTTGTTTGGCAGGCCCGGGCTGGATTCAAACTCGCCAGCTCAGGTGTATGTGGCTGGCACCTTAGCCACTTGAGCCACAGGCGCCGAGCCAAGATTTTCTATTTGTAAAAGAGAATCCTCTTGATAAAATATATCAAACATTAAGGGTGGCGCCTGTGGCTCAAAGGAGTAGGGTGCCGGCCCCATATACCAGAGGTGGTGGGTTCAAACCCAGCCCTGGCCAAACTGCAAAAGACAAACAAACAAAAAGAAAATACATCAAACATTAAGATATTACTTGCTGAATGCATGTGACCACAGAGCAGTGTGCCACTGCTCCAAGGACTACTTGACCCCTCCCTCCAAACCCAGCTTTCCTCTATCACTCACTCCGGGCCTGGTGGCCCCAGTGCAAGGTCACCGACCTTCTCCCTCAGTCGTGTCGGAACGATCCAACTTGGCTTCCTTATGTTGTCCTTCGGCCACCTTCACAGCAACGGCTCGGCAGACAGCCCCTAACTTTCTGTCCAGAGAACGAACTCCTGCCTCTCTGGTGTACCTGTCCAAAGAAAAATAGTTTACTTTTGGCTAGATACCACCTGTACTGCCAGAATATGATTACCATTTTTTTTTTTACTAAAGAGACAGTGTACATTTAAAAGTTCATCACCTTTTCTTAACGATGAACTTTTCCACATTTAGAACTTCTCCTTAAAGTGCTATTATTTCTTTAATGTTCAGACATATTTTCAGCCACAACTACTTCCTTTATACGTATTATCTTGTATATTCCCTTACACCTAAAAAAGAAACCTTGATTGTCCAGTTTATATTGCCAAAGTAAATTTGGCAGCACATAAAACATTTATTCCTTGATATGTTTAAAAGTTGTCTTAAAATTTGTCATTTAAAAAAATTCTAGATAAATTTACTGTACTTGAAATAGTGCTGAAAAAGAATCAGAGAAACTGCACTCTGTTGAACTGAAGCAGGGGTGTTCTTTCTTTCTCTGCTTCACACTAGAAGGAGAAGAGTCATCTTGGGCCACACAAACATTAACAAAAGCTGATTGGCAGAAAAAGCTCTGGGCATACTTTTCATAATATCCAACATCACAAATAAGCAAAAACAGTCCTTATAAAATCAGCATATGCCTTGCAGGCCACCGACCGGACACCCTTGAAGTAAAAGCATTTTATGAATCTGAGACAGAAATTTGGTTTTTATAGGCACTGTGCTAATCATCTCCATTCAGAGCATTTTTTTTTTTTTTGAGACAGAGCCTCAAGCTGTCCCCCTGGGTAGAGTGCTGTGGCATCACAGCTCACAGCAACCTCCAACTCCTGGGCTCAAGCGAGTCTCCTGCCTCAGCCTCCCAAGTAGCTGGGACTACAGGCGCCTACCACAATGCTCAGCTATTTTTGGTTGCAGCCATCATTGTTGTTTGGTGGGCCTGGGCTGGATTCGAACCCGCCACCTTAGTTGTATGTGGCTGGCGCCTTAGCCACTTGAGCAACAGGCACTGAGCCTACCTTCTGAGTTTTAATGTGAAATCTCCAAATTTATAATACTGTAGCTTCCAAGGGAGAACTGTGGTTGAGTCTTCTCTGTCTGTGTACCTGAGAATAACTTCCCATGCTTTCCCCAGGAGAGCATTTCCTGATGATTTCCTCCTTAGGTCTAATGGAAGTGATAATGACAACTCAAATAGGGACTTATTCAGTTTTTGTTCCTCAATTACCCTGTAAACTCTATGGCTGCTTTACTGAATTCTGCTTTCCAGAGTCTAACATGGGACTTGCCCCAGAATAGGTGAATGATTAATTTGTGCATGAATGAATGAACAAATCCATGGATATAGACTTAATATAACTTCGGTTCATGTATCCAAATTAAAAAAAAATAGATCATGTTAACAGGGTTAATTACTTAATTACTAGGTTTTATTTGACCTACCTAGTTAAAATGTGAGGGTAAAAGCCAGTTACGTTGCCATTTCTTAAGTTTCACTAGTTAGCAAAAGAAAAATAGAACATGTTACGAATTATTTTGTCTCGAAGAGAAATTTCGTATTATGGTAGTGTCATTTCCGTTTCATTTTACTTCTAGAAAAATTTTAAGCAAAATCAAAACTAATTACTCTTATTAAAAAAAAACAAACTTGCCATAGGAGGCTTTGGCTAGCTTTGAATAAGCGTAAATTTAGTAAGACAAAAGGGTTATAATATGAATCTAGAAATACCAGCAGGTGGAGCTGTATTCCAATGCTGAATAACAAATGGAGTCTTCAGAGGGTTGACTTGTGGTAGAACCAAAATCCTGGTCAATAATTTTATAAGGAACTTTGTATATCCTGGTATGAAGCACACATCTAAAATTCTGCTTGTAACGTAACCATAATTTGTAGTTTAGTAGACATTTTCTGATTCTTTCATCTATCTTTTGGACTTGACCCCTGAATTTGCAGTTCTACAGTCATAATTTTGTTATACTACATTTGATTTACCTTGAATGGATACTAACAAAATACACATACTAGGAACTGAAACAGAAGTAACTGCAAGAGGCTCATGTTGGAGAAAGAGTGAAGAAATGATGAGTGAATGAATGGGGTGTAGAGTTCACGCAAAGGTGACAGAGAAAATACAGCAGGGTTTTTGATCGTGCTGGTTCCTGCCAGTGTGCTTGACCTACACGTCATTTCTACATTTAGTACTGCATATTTTTTTCTGAGTGATAAACTCAAATTCTAAATAGTAAAAAAAATAGTGTTAGATATGAATAGTCAAGTTTAACTTCTGATTTAAAGAGACATACAGAACCTGAAAACTTGAAAATGGAAGAGGCCTGCAAAATTGAGTCTTGTCTTTTTCCCTTAAAACAATAATTGCACAGACTACTTAGAAGCAGTTGTTAATTACTGTAGGTTTTTACTTGAATGTTTAATCTCTTGTTTTCAAATAGATTCCATTTTCCTGGACATCTATGTACTATAAAATTGAAAAGTAGTGCTAGAAACAGGGGTGGGAGAAGGCTTCCCGATGCAGAGGGAGGATATAAAGTTTATGTTAAATTATTTTAACTTGCACATGAACTTTATGTCCGCCCTGTATACTGGTTTTCACAATTCATTAAAATTTAATTAGAGACAGAGTTGGATTCTTCTGAGAATTTACTGACAGTCCTGTTTGTATAAGTTGAAGGTAAATATCTGCTTTCATGCTTGTTTTCTTCCTTAAAAAATAACTTCGGCAGTGGAAGACAAATTTCATGTTTGGAGATCCCTAGTCTATTGGCCATGGAGAAGTCATTTGTCATGAAGGCATCTGTTTTATCTTTCTGGGTTCTGATTTGTAGGAAGTTATCTTTTTATTGTATTGTTGCACTTCAAATTTATTGAATGTTATTATATAGCCAGCATAATTTATGGATTGTGGACAATTAATAAAAAAAAAAGCAATGGCCTTTGGTAAAAAAGAAAAAGTGAACCATCTCATTGGTTAGGCGAGAAAAATATGTTTAACATCAATGGCAAATAAGAGAGTTTATACCTTAAAAATTTAGCCTATATAATGATAGATATACTGCTCAAATATACTCATTACATAGTTTTGAAGCATCAGATCCTAAGAATGACAATTAAGCTTTAAAACGTATTGTTTGACATAGACCATGAGGAGATGGGGCATTGCCTAGTTTTTTGTGTAAAAAGTTGTGTGTCAGTTGTTCAAAAATTGAATAATTTATCCTCATTTTATTTTTATTAGTAGGACTGTAGGATTGTAGGTGCTGATAATCACTTAGAATTCTTGCTAAGTGGACCCCACCGTGTTATATCATCCATGCTGTCTTTCTAGATCTATGGAATGAAAGAATGAATTTATATTAAACAGGCATTCTCAAGTCTCCACTTTCATTATGTAGATTACATGCTGTGGAGGTAATTTTTGCCTTTTAGTGTTAAAAGCATCAGACTAAGATGACTAGGTCTTAATATCAACACTGGCCGTTTGAACTCGCTATGCAACCAGAAGAAAAAGACCTATCTTCATGTGCTCAGTAACAAATTAGTGACAATGTTATACAAACATTTAAGTTTGCTCTAATTTTGAAAAAAAAAAAAGCATGTGCTCTAATCGACAAAAGTAAATATAACTGATAATAGTGCCATTAGGCAACTAGAAGTTCTTGCTAAAATATTTACTATTTTATATTGCTGAACATCAGCTGGACTTGTTACTCTAATTTCAGATACTACTGTGTACTCTAGAGCTTGGTGACAATGCTGTTTTTCTTCAGTAGTATTGTACTAGAGACTGTGCCATGAATGGACCCAGGGGCAGAGTCCAAGCAGGAGTTCATGGACTAAGTTGGACATAAACAGAAATTGGGACTAGTAGAGTGGGACATTCTTCTGCTTTTGCCAGAAAACAGTACTTTTTTTTCCTGTTTAAGGCAGAACGTGTAGCATGATCATGCAGTGTATAGTAACACACCTGGTCAGCAAGGAAGGTTGAAAGATCCAAAAGAAGAACAAATTACAGGCAATTCCTAACACAGATCCATCAATCCAGGTGCTGAGCTAACTGTGTGAAGTGGCCGGCGATACCTCCTCTTACCACTTTATTGTTTGAAAAGCAGACATTGTGTACTGAAGTCACAGGTGACTATTCTCTGTACTTTTGGGCATACTTGTAATATTTTGAACGGAAAGGAGGTTCCCAGAGCTCCATAACCATAGTCACAGCATTTGATTCTCTTCCGTAGTGCTCATCCCATTGTGACTTCCACATACACGTGTATGTGTGTGTGTAAATTTATTGGGTATAAGACAAGAGATTAGAACAATTTATTTATCTCTACCATGTCTATAACAGAATACATTTTAGATAATGATGTATGACTTTTGTAGCTAATGCCAGCTGCATCTGATTAGCAATAAAGGCAGCTTGGAACATAACACGGAAAAACCAGTGGTCATTATTGGGTAACATCCTAGGCTAGGGAATGACTCAGTACTAATGCCCCAATGTGGGGGTGGAGGCATTTAAGTACATCTTGTCTTAGGATTTTATAGAGTTGGAAGCTCTCTTAGGAGGAGCGCCTGGAATTGGATATTTCCTGGGTCTAGCTGGGGCAGGGCTGGGAGATAGGAAGAAGTGGAGAGTGGCAAAGGCTTCAGCTTTGACTGCCTTGCTGGCCTGCTGGCTGACCTCAGCGTGTTCTTGATGTTGTGGCCTGGACTTCTTTTTGTTCTATTGCTTACGTTGCCTTCTGCTGCTCAATGAGACCTTCATGAGGGCAGGTTTTTGTAATTATTGTTGTCGTTTGCTTGTTTCCCTGCCGCTGTATTTTCAGTGTCTAGAAGAGTGCCCAGCTCATAGTAGACGCTCAGTAAATATTTGTGAATAAATGAAATCAGTGAGTTTTCTCAGAGACAGTTCTGTGCATTATGCTTTATTAAGTATGAAGGGAGCAATAGAGATGAATGAGAAGCTTTCTTTTCCCCAGCCAGCCCAGAGTCTAGCAAGGATGAATGTTGGGTATAAAAAAGACAAAGTAGCATATTTCTAGGGGCTGTATGTCAACACCATAAATGAAATCTTTCTAGCTGGGAGGCATAAGTGGAACTGCAGAGCTCCCCTGGCATAAAGGATTCTCACCTTGGTCTTTAAAGATGGCAGCAGTGGAAGGTGTGCATTCGGGCTGATGAGACAGCTGGAGCCAAGAAAGCAGTGGACGCTCTGCTGTGATTCCATAGCAATAAGCCAAGATGTTGGGCCAAGGGCAGAGTGTGTGAGGGGACAGGCAGGAGAGAAGGCTGAATGGGGAGGCTGGGTCCAGTTTACAAAGGGCTGGCCATGCCCAAGATAAAGCAATTCACATTTTAGGCTGTGAATATTCTACATAGGATTAGAGGTTAGTGCATGCTTAAGGATCATAAGTGATTGTTAATTCTGAAATTTGGACGGTCCCTGGCCACAGCATATACTTCTTAGCATATTACACAGTTTCAACAATTATTGATTTGATATTCAGCCTTGAATTTATCAAAGCTTATGCAATATTTCCCCCAATATATTTATCATAAAGTGGCGCAGGCAGGTCCTGGCCTTTCATTAGTCTTTCTAAATCTAGATTTTGAAACGGGAAAGGAAGAAAAGCCTAAAAATCGCCGTTCTGTGTAGACCACAAAAAGCTGTTTTGGCTCACAGACTCCCAGAAGATGGAAGGAAGTTAACCGGAGTGAAATGCTTTTAGTCCCTCACCGCGGCTATGTTTCTCTCATCCTGATGCTTTTACCTCCACCAATGGTCCATTCTCCATATTTGTATAAACACAACACTTTCTTTAAAATTCAGATAGTAATTATCTTTGATTTCATGAATGGATCAATCACTTAATCATTCAATAATTCTAAGCCCTATGGTGGCATCCTTGAAGTTGATCCTATAAGCTGCCCTTGAATACTTTCAGTGACAGGGTGGGGTTACCCAATAGCACTTTTAATTCTTAGAAAATGCTTCATTATATTGACCTAAAATCTATTTATTCATTTACTCATCGTCAGTTTAAGTTCTTTTCCTTCTAAATGACATGGATTCAATGTTCAGAGATGACAATCTTGTTGCCGGTATTCATATGAATATTGATTTCCAAATTAAGACATCTCAAAACCTGATAATCCTTCTATAGATATACTCTAATTGGTCATTTTCCTCTTGTGTAATTGTATATAGTGTTATAGACTACACATAGATTGAACTGAATATAGTAAATTCTTAACCTTTCTGGACATAACAAAATATTTTTATTTAACCTAAGATTTTCGTTATTTTCTTAGTGATTTTACATTATTGACTGATAAAAAGCATGCAGTTGGCCAAAGCTTGAATATGTTTTTCACAAGAATTAAAACGGTATGTTCCCAGTAACTATGGTTAGTTGAGCAAATGAATGGCACCACCTTAACACCAATCTGTGCTTTCGAAAACTGAAATGTAGACTGTAAAATTCACCTTAAATACATTCTATTTAAAAAAAAATTTTTACTTAAAATTTTCATCTCATTGAACATGAATAATTTAAGAAATTTTACCCAAGTTTTTGCTGAAACCAAGCTGCATTGTATAGCTCCTTGATGTGTTACCATGGAAGCCATGTTTAGAAAGGAGCTCCTGCTAGTTTGATATATTTTGTTTTTTATTTGCATACAACTATGTCTCTTTATATACATTCAGGACTATTTTAGAAATGTTATTGAATTTAAAATTAAGTTCACCAATCACCATATACTTTCTGGTATTTTATATTCTTTTTCTCTTTTGGGAAAATAACATTATTTTCCCCATTCATCATTTTCTATTACATTTTCTATGAGTTAGTTCTCTGATATTATATATATCTGTGCTGGTTAGTATGCTTTTTCAGAAATGAAAACAGGGTTTAGTCAGAAATTGAAGAAAAAAAATCTCATTTAAACTGGCCAGATTATCCTTCCTGTCTTTCCAATGATTTTTTACCTAATTGTCTGATTACTGTGGTTTTCCTGAACTCCTTATAATCTTTCTTTTTAAATATTTTACTTAGAATTTTTTCTCCTTGGGTATCAGCTCAGACACAGTAAAATAAACCATACTTCTGAAGCCCCTGAGTGCAAGCCTTAGTTCATGCATGGTATTTCTGGACACACCCTGGGCCAGAAGCCCACTGAACTTGAGGCATCAACATTACTGATATGGCTGCAAGACCAAAGACTTAGATTACAGCACTCAATTCCCCTTGATTATCTGGAAAGCCTTCTCAAGAAAGATGGGTTCAAATAAGTTTAGACTGCAAAGATTACAAGAAATACATAATTCTTCAATGCCCAAACATTGAGAAATACCTACAAGCATCAAAAACATATAGGAAATCATGACCTCATCAAATGAACTAAATAAGGTACCAGTGACCAATTTTGGAGTGAAGGAAATATGTGTCCTTTCAGACAAAGAATTCAAAATATAATAGCTATTCTCAAGAAACTCAGTGAACAGCACAGAGAAGGAATTCAGAAAGCCAATCATAGAACTCTAACAAAGAGATTGAAATAATAATAAAAACAAAATCAAGCAGAAATTCTGGAGCTGAACAATTCAATTGACAAACTGAGAAATGTATCAGACTCTTTCAGAAGTAGAACTGATCAAGCCTAAGAAAGAATTAGTCAACTTGAAGACAGGCTATTTGAAAATATATAGTCAGAAAAGAAAAAAAAAAAAAGGAATGAAGCACACTTAAAAGATCTAAAAAATAGCCTCAAAGGGTAAATTTGTGTTATTGACCTTAAAGTGGAGCGAGAGAGAGCAAGAGAAAGACGGATATTTGGGTAGAAAGTTCATGCCAAGACGTAAGAACAAAGAACTTTCCAAACCTAGAGAAGGATACCAATATTCACTAGTACAAGAAGGTCATAGAACACCAAGGAGATTTAAACTAAATAACACTATCTCAAGGAATTTAATAACTGAGCCCCCAAAGGTCATAGATAAAAAACAAATCCTAAGGGAAACAAGAAAAAAGAAAAAATAATAATGTATAAAGGAGCTTCTAGAATTCTCAATGGAAATCTTACAGGCCAGGAGAGAGTGGCATGACACGTTCAAACTGGTATGTGGGAGAAACATGTGAACCCTGGAATACTATATTCTGCAGAATTTTTACTTTGGTTATTTAGAAAAATGTGGAGATAGCAGCAGTCTTATAAGAAATTGTGCCAAATATTTTAAAAAAAGAGAAGTGCATAACAAATGAGGGAATCACATCAAGCCCGTGGGTGTTTCTGCAGGGGAAAGGTCAGTAAGACAAGTCAATATCATGAACCCCGACCAATATTCTGAAGCATAGTTTTATTTTTGTTTTGCTAACAACGTATCATGCCATAGAGTATATTTAACATGACCTCTTAAAGGTGCAATGAGGCACAGGAGAAGAAAAAAAAAATCCAGAGAAGGGGCAGGAAGTTGATAAAGAAAGTAGCAGGAAGGAAAAAAGCACAATGAAGTCTGATAAGAGAGCAAAGGATTTTGGGAGCCACTGCCAAAGGCCCTGACAAATAATGTGCATACTATTTGCCCTTGATTAGAAACTGTCAAAGGGGTAGAGTGTTGACGTAATCTCAGAGGTTAATCTGTTCTTATCCTCCAATAAACATGGACCCCAAATTCGATTAGCCTTCCTTTTTCATTTCACCTGGACCACCTCATGGAAGGACGCTGAAGTCCGTTTTTATTACACAAGCAGATGAAAACTATCCAGGCCCTGCAATATTTGGGATCAAGTTTTGCTGTATCCATTTTATGACCCGAGGCATTGCTCCTCTATATTCTTTAAACTGAGATTTAAAATTATGAGGCGAGACAGCCCCAAGGAATTCATGTTCTGAGTTGGTACAATGGTTCCTCAACTCATCTAGATTACACTGGTTAGAAGTAAAAGACTTAGTTTCCAGGGATTTCAATTTCAAAGTAATCCTTCTTTATTTTCTTTGATTCAAATAAGACTATCAGTAATAACTTTAAAAATATAATCTGAAGAACATATTTAAACTTGTGATGCATGTTACTTTTTGCAGCTTTGAGACTTAGAGGATTGGTTTGATTCAAATCAAGCTGAAGACTCTTAGCCAAAACATTTGACTTATCAGAGAATATTTTGTGGGAAACAAGGTCAATGGACTATATGCTATTTTGATGTTCTATAGCAACATTTTCTGGCTTGCCATAAACTACCGGTGAAATGGACCATCTACAACTACTGCTTTCAGCTGGATAAAAATACTTAAGCAGATATGAGCACACTAATCTTTCTATGTAGACTTTTTACCTTTTTCCTCAGCAGTATTGATCATATAATTTGAAACTTTTAAAATAGAACACCTCTATAGATGAAAACATTGAGTTGTATACCTGTAATATATGTATATTAACTTGAAACCACCTCAATGGGCTATTGTTCTAATAAATTATCTTTAAAACACAAAAAATTATGTTAATAGATGCTTGGAATAAGTCAATCTATGCAAATATTGTCATAGAGATATTCTTGCACACATTTTTGGGATATATGCCCCTCACTGTAAAGACCACCAATACAAAGGATTGCATTCTATAAAATAACTAAAGGTACATACATGGAGAGGAATTCTAGAGAAGTTAACTCCAACTTTTCATTTTTCTTGTTTAAGGCATCATATCTATACGTCATGAGGTATTTGACATATGTTTGATGTCAGGGAAATTTTTCCACAGGTTGAAAGGTTTAGGAAACTTATATTCCATCATGTATTAGTTAAAACTAATCTATAAGTTAAAACTAATAGATGATAACTAAGCCTGCCTTCCTGGTCAGCATTCTCTTAAGGGTAACGTACTGTAATCCATACAGCATTGACAACAGCCATGGACAATTTCTTATCCCCAACATATAACTCCCGTAACCTAACCAGCTCTCTGGAATGCAATTCATTTATCTGGTGTATGGAAGTCTGATAACATTTGTACTCTCTGCACACTAAATTTCAGCCCTGGTCTTGCTCAGCATTTTTAGGCTTCCTAAGAACTGGGAGGCCAATCTGTATCCTACTTTTTGAGCTGAGGAAGGTGATTTAGCAGCAGTGCCTAGCCATGGTTCCTTTCTGCATAGTCAACTTGGGGAATGCCCAAGAAAACCAGGAGGGCTAGGCACTGGGGAAGTGTCCGGACAGGAGAGGTCACTAGGGATGAGAAATAATGTGCCCTGCTCTGGGAAGGGAAGCTATTCTCTGTTGATTGCTTTGCCATGAAAAAGATTTATAACAATGAAGGAGACTTAAAAGAGTATTTTTATGTGAAAGAAGCTGATCAGAAAAGGGTACGTACTTTAGGATTCTAATGACATGACATTCTGGGAAGGGGCGTGCTATGGAGCCAGAAAAATGATCAGTCATTTTGGAGAGGAATGAACAGGTGGAGGGAGCATAGAGAGTTCTTAGGGAGTGAAATTACCCTTTATGATACTAAAATAGGACAAATATGTTGCTGTACATTTGCCCAAACTCATAGCATGTATGATATTAAGACTGAGCCCTAGAGAAAACTGTGGACTCTGGGTGACAACGATGTGTCAAAGTCGGTTCATCCAGTGAAACGAGGGTACCTCTTGGGGGAGACTATACATGCGTAGGGAGTATTTTGGAATCTCTATATTTTCCTTCCAATTTTGCTATGAACCTAAAACTGCCAGGAAAAGTCTTAAAAAATAAAATACAGTAAGTTGTTTTATGTTCTCTGTTCTTCCAGGAAACTAAGAGACCCAAACATAAAAACTGAGTGTTATAACTCCTGCCTCCCTGGTCAGCATTCTCTTACTAACCTGAAAGATTTGAGAATGTTCAGTGCACATTCCATCATACCCTTCCTCATATAGCTGCGTTAAGGTTCTTGATTGATTCTATTAGAAAATCTAGGAGTACATTCTTCTTGCCAATAAATTAAATGAAAAGGTCAAATTAAAAAAAATTATTTAGGGTGGTGCCTGTGGCTCAAGGAGTAGGGTGCTGGCCCATATACTGGAGGTTTCCTCATCATAACTTGATATTTTAAAAATTGGTAATGTTATTCATGATGGCAAACATCTGTGTAATGGACAGAGAGTACCTTATTTGACAAGAATTCTTCAGATTCAGGATTTTTACTTATTTGATTTGTTGATACTCATGTAAGAAAATTGGAAACTGTATAAAAGTATAAAGAAGAAAACAATCAGCAAAAATTCTTACCATCTCACTGTTAAAATTTAGTATATTGTGTTTTTCTTTCTCCAGTACTTTCATTGATCTCCCCTTTCTGTTTGTTTCAAATGGAAGTTATAAGGAATATTTAATTTTGTATTTCACTTTTTCTCCTACGTATTGTATCATGGACATTTCCCTAAGGAATTGACATCCTTCTAACACGCTATTTTCTTTCTTTCTTTCTTTCTTTTTTTTTTTGAGCCAGAGCCTCAAACTATCCCCCTGGGTAGAGTGCTGTGGCATCGCAGCTCACAGCAACCTCCAACTCCTGGGCTCAAGTGAGTCTCCTGCCTCCGCCTCCCAGGTAGCTGGGACCACAGGCACCTGCCACAACACCCAGCTATTTTTTGGTTGCAGCTGTCATTGTTGTTTTTGGCGGGCCCCGGGCTGGATTCGAACCTGCCACATTAGGTGTATGTGGCTGGCACCTTAGCCACCTGAGCCATAGGCACCGAGCCTAACACATTATTTTCAATGTTAATTAGGAACCATCATTTATTTCAATATCTCCTATTGAACATTAAAAGTTTCTTTCTTCCTAAAATGGAAAAAAGAGTTCTTTTTTTATAATCATCAGCAAAACTTTAAATTTGTATACTGATATTTTCATGAACTTTCTTTCATGTCCAAGTCAAACATGCAGAAACAAGTATGAAAATGTGGACACATATGAACAAATGTTCTTAGGAATTTAAAGTAGCGTGCAAATGACGTTTCCCGTGAACTTGATGTTATACAGATCAGTTTTTTTTGTTATTGTGCTCTATATGTCTTGACTACACATTGAATAGTGCCTCCATTTACTACAGATTTCTGGCAAAGATGCTTATTTTTATGACCAAATCCTCTTGAGCTTCCCAGGTGGCCGTATCTTGGCTTTGTGACTTTAGTGAAATCCAAATCAGCTCCACTGAGCTGTGCGCATGACATGATGCCAAAAGATAGAACTGAAATCAAATATCCTGTTCTGGAAAAATAAACCACCCAAAGGACCCGTGTGTTTTTCCTTATTTCTTTTTGTTTCTCCTTTAAGAAATAAAACTTAAACAAGAAGCAGCATTTTCAGTTCAGAAGTGAAACTATCCAGATGTCTGGAAATGAGTAATTAAATTACCTAGGTGCATAGTGTAGTCAAATATGTTGCTATTTTTTTTATTGCTTTACTACTATCCTGGTATTTATATTTTTTTATTGCTTCTAAAGGTATCTGAGCACTTTAGAACTAACAGCAAGTAAATTTTTCTTTTATCACCATTGTCAACATTCTCTGGGGAACTGATAGCACGTCTTTTATAGAAATGGGAGTCTATGTAAAAATATACTGGGCTCAGCATGAGAGTTGCATGATAATGATACTTTTGTTAATTCCCACGGACTGGGTCCTGGGCTTTATGCTTCAGCTTGTTTAATCCTATGAACAACCTTGGAAAGTCTGTTCTAAAGATGAGGAATCTGAGGCTAAAAGAGGTTGAGTAAGTTGCCCAAAGGATGGAGCCGGACTGAAGCCCAGGCAGTCTCTGTTTCAAAGGCCAGGTAACTGCTTTGGCTTATTTCCCCACACAAGAAAGCATCTTCTCTTCCTCTGAGTTCCTGTGGTTTCTTTGTACCACACTTATCTCCAGTCCTGACTTCACTTATTGGGTTCATATTTATTGTTGGACTCATTTATAGGCTTCTTGGGATCAGAACTTGATGAAAACACACCTCTTTGCCAGCTACACAGTACCTTCTACTAGGAAACTAACAAATACTTACATGTTAACACCATGGGCTAAGCTCCTGCTCTCTTTTAGGGGTGAATGGACACATGTGTATTGATTGTAAATACAATTGGAACTGTAAAGAATTTTTGTGTTTTTATGAGGAAGAAGCTTACTTTTGTAGAATGCTTCCTACATAGATTGTTTTACATACTTAACCTCCGTTAGTTCTAACCAATCCGTCATAGTGTTATGAATGGGGAGCCAGAGACTCAGAGACCCTAAACAACTTGCCATAGCTAGGGAGCAGCAAGGCCAGAACTGGCGTTTATGTTTATTTTATTCAATAGCCTACTCTCTTTTCACCTTTCCCCCCTTTTTTATTTTTATTAAGTCATAAACACATACATTATGTATATATTAATGCATTTATGGGGTCCAGTGTGCTGATTTTGTATACAATTTGGAATGTTTACAGCAAACTGGTTAACACAGTCTTCACTTTTCTTACTTAATTACTATGTTAAGACATTTACACTCTACACTCAATAGGTTTGACAAATACCCTTGCAATATGTACCATAGGTGTGGGCCCACCATTTACCCTCCATCCAACCTCCCCTCCCATCCCCCTCCTCTTCCCTTCTTCATCCTAGGTTATAGTTGTGTTTTATCTTTCGTATGAAAGTGTAGGTATTTATAAATTGGTTTCATAATAGTACTGAGTACATTGGACACTTTTTCTTCCACTCTTGAGGTAGAATATGTTCCAGCTCCATCCATGTAAACATAAAAGAGGTAGCAATGTTAAAAGAATAGACATTTTCACCTTTAAAATTCTGGTGAAGCCATAACCTATTTTGTTAAAACACTAAAATAGCACAGAAAGCTTACTCTTAACTCTTCCCTTTATTATTGTGGCCAAAGATGGGAAGAAGTAGAGCATTAATATCTAAAACTAAGTGTAATGACTGAGGTACCCTGGAGAAAAACTGTTAGAGTTTTATTACCAACATTATGCTAGATCTTAATGCAACAGAAACAAGAAATGGTTTCTAATGTTCAGAGCGAATACAAACTTAGTGAGCATTGTGTTAGGAACTATGCTAGTTGGTTACACAATATAAGCCCTACAGAAACATCGAGAAGTATCTCCAAATTGATTTTATACATAAAGGGCATACGTTGAAGCTCAGAGAGTTAAGTGACTGGTCCAAGTTCACAGTAGTGATAATGAAGACCTGACATTAGACATAGGTCTTGACTTGAAATACAGTGAGTGATCTATTATGCTTTGCTTTAGTGCTATCTTTAGAGGGTATCTGTTAAAAACATTTCAGAAAATCTAATTTTGAAAGAAGAAAAGATTTGTGCAGCACTTTCTTTGTTTTGAATGCCAAGAAAGTATGGTAGCAATTGCTTATTTTTACCTGTAACTATGTCTGAAATATTGAATGTGTCTGGAATTTTCATACATTTAACAAGCTCAGAAATATACATGAGATAGTTATAATCAATTCAGCCCAAAGTGAAGCATTTGGAATCTTACTCTCAAATTGCCTGCCTCTTGAATTTTTGTCTGTTTGTTATTCATGTTATATTTATTCGAAGTTTATTTTTTAGGTAGGGGGTGTATCAACATTCTTAATCTTTGTGAAATTCATTGGCAGGCCAATTTATAGTAGTGTTTGGTCAGTTGCTTAGGGGACAAAACCAAACAGCATATTGGTTGTGTTATGTTGAGCTTTGTGGTTTTACAGTGTAGGAAGTCCAGTCCTTGTTTAATAACATGTAACCATTTCTGTTCTGAAAGTTTTTTTCCTTCTATGTAACCAGTGGTTTAAAAAAGTATTTGGAGGAGACTAAAGACATTTGGATTCCAAGACAAAGAAATAATCACAGATCAAATTAATCAGGAATTGTTTTGTTTCTACAATGATTAAACATTTAAAAATTGTCTTTGGAATTTATTTGAGTGTGGCTCACAGTGAAGATCATCGGTTATAGAGTCAGACAGATTCAGACTGAAATCTGGGCTCTGAGGATAATAACACCTAACTGGCGGGGCTGTTTTGAGTAGTACACAATAAAGCAATTGTATGAGTGTGTATTGTGGCAGACACAATGTGGGTGGCTACTAATGTTTTCTAGTACTTCCAACTCAATACCTAAACTTATGGAAAATATGAACTTTGAAGATATGGAAACATGGACTTTGAAGCTATTCAATTTTTAAGACTAAAAATTGAAGAATCTAGAATAGGACTTTGGAGTTGAATGAAGTCACATTATACTCTCTTTTCAGAAATTATCCAAAGCAAAAAGGTGAATGAAAAAGAAAAATGTGAACAACCATGTTTGGTGAAACCAGGAGATGGCTAAGTGCCATCCCCTAAATGGAAGAATGTCTGTTTAGAGCAGTGGGCGTTGTAGAGTAAGATGTAGAGATGGGTAAGAGTGGAGAAACAGATGAAGTGTCTGTGCAGTGATGAGGGAGCTGTTTCTGACGATGAGGGACCTGTGCTGAGGTACAATGTCTGGACTCTATTTTTATAACAGGACAAATGGGTGCACCAACGGAAAGCAGGAGCTTTTTCACACACAGTTAGGTTTTGAGCAATAAAGGAATGGGCCAAGCACATGATAACACAGACTCTAGCTTCAGCAGGCAGCCAGACTCCACTGGGGTGTAGAAGAACATGTTTGTTTTAAGAAAACTACTCCGCTCGGTGCCTGTGGCTCAATTGGCTAAGGCACCAGCCACATACACCTAAGGTGGCGGGTTCGAATCCCCAGCCTGGACCCGCCAAACAACAATGATGGCTGCAACCAAAAAATGGCCAGGCGTTGTGGCGGGCGCCTGTGGTCCCAGCTGTGATGCCATGGCACTCTACCCAGGGGGATAGCTTGAGGCTCCGTCTCAAAAAAAAAAAAAAAGAAAGAAAGAAAAAGGACCTGTGGCTGGGCGCGGTGGCTCATGCCTGTAATCCCAGCACTCTGGGAGGCCGAGGTTGGTGGGTTGCCTGAGCTCACAGGTTCGAGACCAGCCTGAGCAAGAGAGAGTCCTCATTTCTGGGGGGGGGGGGGGAAGCTACTTGGGAGGCTGAGGCAGGAGAATTGCTTAAGCCCAAGAGTTTGAGGTTGCTGTGATAATGCCATGGCATTCTACCAAAAGTGACATAGTGAGACTCTGTCTCAAAAAAAGAACCTGTCAGATATGTCTAGTATACTGTTTTAATTACCTGCAGAATCTTGAACATCAAGAAATTCATAGCTCAAGTTTCCATCAGAGTGGTGATGAGGTGGAACCAGGGAGAACATTTGTGTGACAGGGAACTGGGGATTCTATGAAACATGAGAGGCAAGCTGAGCTTCTCCTGGGCCAGTAGCTCTATTTGTTCTTGGTATGAGGTGTACCTTTATATACTCACTGTCTTTAGTACCCTGCCAAAGCATGGTTACAAAACCTGTGCCGATTCTGTGGGAGGTGTACAGTTCTCATCCAAAGTCCGGATACAACCAGCAAAACTGTCCTATGCAGGATGACTTGACATTAGATGCCTTGTCACAGAAGCAGGAGCAGTGCTGTTCTTGGGTATATGTTGCCAAGTGATGGAACAAAAGGGCCAATTGCAAAAGTGGACCATGTGCCAATCTGTGGCTTTCTGCATGTCCAAGATTCAGACCCTCCTGGCCTGCTGGCTCCACCCACCCAGGTTACTCTATATTTATGGTTTGAGGTAAGGAGGGACCAGCTGCCCCTGATCCCCAGGACAGCCAGCTGGATCACCTCTCATAGGAGCCACAGCACAGAGACTGGGTGAGTAAGTGACCCCTTGAGCTGGAACAGGAGGAGCAGTAATGGGGCAGCAAGTGAGGCAGGGGAGGGCTGAAGTGAATGCCTAGGAGAAGCGACATACTTTGGGGACAGAAAGAAAAAGGAAATGGAACCCCAGCCTGACAGCAGAGGGGCCTGCAGACACTGACGCATGTGTCATAACTTGGACAGATGCAGGAGCTGTTCCATCTCTTCTTTCCTCACAGGAAACATGCTCAATTCCCGACTCTGTCTGCTTCTGCCTCTGGTGCTCCTGGCGATGGTGGGCTCCTTCCATGCCAAACCTCCTCAGTTTACCTGGGCTCAGTGGTTTGAGATCCAGCACATAAATATGACCAACCCCCAATGCACTATTGCAATGCGGGTAATTAACCGTCACTATCCACGATGTAAAAGCAAGAATACTTTTCTTCATACAACCTTCGCTGCTGTAGCTGGTGTTTGTGGTACCCCAAATACAACCTGTGTTTCAAACAGCAGTAGAACAAATTGTCATAACAGTTCGGTCCCAGTGGCTTTAACCTATTGTAACCTCACAAGTCAACCGACTCCTGTTGCAAACTGCAGATATTCACAGACAATAACACAGAGTCTCTATGTAGTTGCTTGTAACAATAGGGATCCACGGCGGGACTCTCCCCTGTATCCAGTGGTTCCAGTTCACTTGGATGCAATCTAATCTCCGTCATTGGCACTTCATGTCATAGATCATCTGTCAAGCTCCACAGTCATAGGCCAGGTGCCATCCCTCCATGCACCGGCATATCAGCACCTGCCCTCATCAGTCTGAGCTGAGCTGAGCTAATCTAAGCTTCCCTGAGCTAATGGGCCTTTCTAGCCTTGCAATAAAAGTCTTTGCAGAATCACCTAGGAGTCTCTGTGTCTATTTTTGCCATTCTTCTGTCATTTAGTCACAACCTGTCCTAGAGATATTCCCTTCCTCTACCCTGAGATTTATGGAAAATAGAGAGATGTGGAGTGGAGAGACTGCAGCGTGAAGCAGACTTATCCCCTCCTCCCTCCCCCCTCCCCAGTGTAGGCTGAGAAGCCCAGGTCTCAGGGGCTATCTACTGACAAACCCTCTCCTTGACCCCTCTTTAGTCATGCTCCTCTGAACCCCCTTCCACAACTAGGTCCTTACTGTGGGCTTCAGGGTCCTTCCTCTTAGAGTCTGGTTTTAACAGGAATCCTCCTAACTCAGCCTATAGTGAATCTCCCCCCACCCCTGCCCACCATAGCTGACCAAATTCCTCATGCCCTGCCGTCCCCCATCGGATATCTGATCACCATCACCTGCCTCCAAACAAACACACACACAAATCCAACTGAGTCCATTTAGCCAGGATCCCACCAGTCTTGATATGGCCCTATGGTAATTTTCCATCCACCAACCCCCACCCCACACACCAACCTGGAACTTGTACGTAGATCCCTACTTGTTCTGGTCGTATTTCAGTGTTGAGCCCAGTTTGACACCAAAATCTCATTTACCATATTGCAGTAGCTCCTGAGTAAATCTTGGCCAGAGGCTTTAACTGCCACCGAGCTCTGGCTTGTATTGATGTTATTTCCATCCCGGGAGATAGAGGGGCCCCAGAGAAAAAGCAGAAAATGAACATATTTGATTCTGTCTGATCTATGAAACATAAATATTGTTATAGAATTGAACTTTAAGTTTCATAATGTTTTAAGAAAGGAAAAAAAATAGGAATACTATACATATAGTGAAGCCAAAAGAAAAAAAGGAAAAGTTTAGCTCCAGAGATATTTATTTTAAATAAGTGCATCAATTTTCCATTTATTAATAATTTTTACTAGGGATAGATGAAGTATTTGAGTCAAATGTGAAAGGTAATAGTTCAGGTCATAATATGGGTAGATTTCAGCACTGCTTAGGGAAGAAGTGGCCGTCTTTCCCCACACCTCCATGTCCTGGGGCAGCTGCCCCCCCCCCATGAGAAAGGAAGGAGGAGGACGTGCAAGTGGGAGCTCTCACCAAGGCCAGTCGGCTCCTGCCCACTCTGCCTTCATATCTGCCCCCAACGGTGAGCCATCCATTCGTTCAACACCTGTCAGGAAGCTCACAGGTTCCAGGACCAGGAATTCCTAGACACAGCAGTAAGAGATGGCTGATGAGAGCCCCTGCCCTGCCTGCGTTCCAGGGCTGCACTCGGGAATCCACAGGGGACGGGAAGAGAAAGCCCCTGGCCAGCTGTGCACAGGTGCCTCATTCAAATGAATGTTCTGGTGACAGAGTGGGTCTTTCTGGAGTGCCTCACTCATAATATAACAGAGGTGGCTGCTCCTTTGCTCTTCAGTCTGAGATTCCTGACTTCTCTTTTTCTGCCACCCTTTCAGGTCCTCAGAAACAGCAATTTCCCTTCCTCCCACCAATGCGTAATGTTGATAAATTCTTGCTTTTTTTTTTTTTATTACAAATAGCAGATACATTTAGGCCGCTCCTCTGAAGGACCATTGCAGACTGTGCTTCTTCTGGGGGTGGGAGGTGAGGGGACTATCTGTGGACTCCAGGGTTTACATAGAAACACTGGCTAGGGGTGCAACAGTGCTCAACAGAATCCCCTAAATGTAGGTAAAATAGGAAGCGGCATGAAGTGAGCTCACTCTTCCAACGAACTTGGAGGAACAGAAGGAAGAGATGAGATAATGCAAAGCTGGAGAGAGATGGGGGGACCCTTCGCTTTTATTGCTGTCCTGTGAAGAAAGGTGGAGTGAACCCCCATCACCTGAGTTACCAGACCATGAGTCTCCTCCCAGTCAGGGATCCCACATTCCTAACACCTTAGGATAGAGGGGTCACCCA
>CAUYQV010147199.1:0-16574 GCA_963574575.1 Galagoides demidoff
GGCCCGCCAAACAACAATGATGGCTGCAACCAAAAAATGGCCGGGCGTTGTGGCAGGCGCCTGTGGTCCCAGCTACTTGGGAGGCTGAGGCAGGAGACTCGCTTGAGCCCAGGAGTTGGAGGTTGCTGTGAGCTGTGATACCACGGCACTCTACCCAGGGGGATAGCTTGAGGCACCATCTCAAAAAAAAAAAAAAAAAAAAACCATGATTTTTCCCTCATTTGAGTGTACTTATCTCTCACTGCGTTGCATCATGGTTATTCTCTTCCTTTTTTATTAAAATAACTCAATGGATTTTTATAAAATGACATGTCCTTATTGGAAAGAATTAAAATATACAGAAAAGTAATGAAAGTAAAAACCACCTGAAGCCACATCACCTAGAGACATCTATTCTTGAACATCTCTCTGGATCTTTTTCTTTGTGTGTATACAGTGTTTATGAAGTCTGTATATTTTTTCCACAAATGAAATCAAACTCTGTTTTTTTTTTAATGTTGATATATTCTGGCTCTCTTTTAATGTTAATCAACAGAAGTGCAGTGACTGAAATGGGTTTCATTATTTGGCTTTACCATAATTAACCACTGCTTCTTGTTACTGATGATGTTTTTGGTTTATTTGTTTTAAGCTTGCTTTCCTCCCAGTAGAAGATACGGGGAGAAGGTTGTTCCATGTTCAGCCCCATGTGTTTAGCACAGCCTTATGAAATGCAAGTGTGCAATGTCTCATGGACCTTGACAGGAACGGTGTGTGATACACTAATCCGTGTGATTCGGGACCTAGAAAAATGTTTGAAGATCTTGAGCAGAGGCTAGAGATGACTCACTGACAATCCCAGAGTAAAATTGTTACCTTTTTAAAAAATATATTATTATTGCTTTGCATAGCCTGTGTCCCCATTGCCTGAAAGAAAGCTATTCATTGTTTCTTTTTTTATATATATATTTTTTATTTTTTTCATTCATTGTTTCTTGTTACGTAAGCCGCAGAGAGCTTATTCACTTAGGAAGCAGTGCATTCATTGTAATTTCTATCTTATGAGCAGCTAAAAGCAGAATCTGTTCTGTATCTCTGAGGCATTCTTCACAGCACAGACCGCATGCTATCCCTAATAAGCCAGAACAATCCTAGCCAAACATCTCAGTGCCTGTCCTTGACAAAAAGTCTGTTTTTCCATGGTAAGGGTGAAGCATGCCTCTGTGTTTAGGGACACCTCCATAAGACAGGCAAGAACAGCATGGTGGTGAGCTCTTAGATCAGCCAAGGTAGTGAAACATGCCGCAGCCCTTAGGTACTTGCTGTTTGCTGCCTCCTTCCTCTGTGAAGTGGGATCTCCATCAAGCTGTGCCTCTGGATGCTAACAAAATACCTAACCACCACGAGACAAGCCACTTCTGCATTGTTCTGAGCATTGTTCCCATCTATTCCCCATTTTTGGCTTGGGAAACCAGTCTACCACTCACCCCCTAGCCACCTTCCAGCCACTTGCATTAATGATGAATGTGATTATCAGCCTAAGCTAGTTCATTAGGAAAATACAGAAAGAAAGAAAAACCGTGAGATTGTTTGCTTGTCACTGTGAAGTGAAGCTTGACGGGAACATCCTCACTGTCCCTCCCCACCACCCCTCCTGCCGAGTGCCTGTGATCTTCTGTGCGCATGCTCTCACGGTTGCCCATGTTCCATGGCTCTGCCATTTGCTCAGTGGGGGGACGTTTTCTTAGCCGAGCACTGCACTGCTCTGCCTGAGGGATTGAGAACATATTGCTTGGCAGGTGGGCCTACTCAGACGCACTGACTGTTGTTTCAGCACTGACAGGGAACATACATCATGCAGGCCCATTATGCCAGCATAAATCCATGGTAACCTGTTCAAAGGGCTGCAACCAGCAAACAACGTGTTTAGGTCTTAATAGGTGATATTTTTGAAACATATAATTGGGATCTGAGAAGTAATTCTGGGTGACAGGCCACTCCTTCTGCCATCCTAACAGAAGCTAGGCCTACAGCAAAATACCACTCCTGTCATATCGCACAAAGATGACTGCCATTCCAGCTCAGCTCCAGGCAGCTGTGTGTGGCGCCGACAGTGCCAAGAGCTTGTCTGTGCAGGGAAAAAAAGCAGCCCTCGTTTTTGAGTTCTTTCCTTTATGCCTTGGTGCTCTCTACTGCTGGCCAAACAAGCTCTAAGATTGTCAAAAGAGGATGTCAGAGCATTTTTCCCCAGCCTACTAATACGAACTTAAAGGGATCTAAAATTTGTTTGCGTATTGGGTAGTAGAGAAAGACACCTCAGAGCAAAGGTCCTTGGTCTCTTATCTTGAGGAGAAGCTGTTTTTTCATTTACCTACCAGTAGGAGAATGAGGTATTGAGAAAGTCCCTTAACTAAGAGTAAAGCCACTTACCTCGATGCTTCCCCACAGGGAAGGCAGATAGAGGGCTGCCGGCACTTTGGAGATATACTTGGTAACATTTGACACAGTACTGGTTACAGAGAACACTTTTGCTGAATTTCTAGCACGAGGAATTGAAAGAACATTTTACAAAGGTTTTCATGAAGTTTGTGTTCCATTGGGGTCATGCTACATCTTCCTCACCTTACACAAAGCACAATCCACAGGCTTTGTTCCAATTTACCATTCTATAGATTAACCTCACTGCACATGGTCACCAGTTGGTTTCTGCTTTTCCACTAAACTGCATTCTCCTTAAAGGACACATACCATGCCTTTTTTCTGCTTAGCCAAGTGCTAGTTTTGTATTAGAGGCAGAAGTAATGAAGAAAGGAAGATGCTCATTGATAAACAGGAAAGCCATTAGGAGGTCATTGTCATAGACTTCAGTGCACTTTCCTCAGATATCTAGATTATGAGGCTTCTAGTGAAACCTGGGAATTTGCACTTTAGAAATGCTCTTCAGGTGGGTTAAGTACAGTCTATGGACTCTGGGAGCACATATATTATAGAAGAACAAAAATTGAGAAGCCTAGCTTTTCCCCCCAGTCTAACTTTCGCTATGGGCAAACACTGGGCCCTCTAATATCTTTTTTTTCCTGAGCCATCTTTCAAAAAAGTCATGATGCATTGAATGGATACTCTGAGGAGCTTTAAGAGCTCCTTTCAAGACATAAAACCAAGAGGCTTTTAGGTATGGAAAGGAAGTATCATTTAGTACATGTTCCTGTCCATTATCAGTTCAACCTCTGAAGTATTTAAGAAAAAAAGCTTTATTGAGATATAATTCACCTGCCATAAAGTTTACCCTTTTAAAATATACAGTGCATTGATTTTTGGTATATTCAATAGCCATTTAGTAAATTATGCAACTATCACCACTATCTAATTCCAGAATGTTTTCATCAGCTAAAAAGAAACCCCAGACTCATTTTTCCTACCTTTAGGCCCTGAGAACCACTAATCTACTTTCAATCTACATGGATTTTCCTATTACAGACATTACACATCTGAAATATCCCGAGGTGACTGAACATGGGTCTAGTCGTATCTTATATATATATATATATATATATTTTTTTTTTTTTTTTTTTTTTTGAGAAAGAGCCTCAAGCTGTCCCCCTGGGTAGAGTGCTGTGGTATCACAGCTCACAGCAATCTCCAACTCCTGGGCTCAAGTGAGTCTCCTGCCTCCGCCTCCCAAGTAGCTGGGACCACAGGTGCCCGCCACAATGCCTGACTTTTTTTTGTTGTTGTTGTTTGTTTGCAGCCATCATTGTTGTTTGGCGGGCCCGGGCTGGATTCGAACCCGCCACCCTTAGGTGTATGTGGCTGGCACCTTAGCCACTTGAGCCACAGGCACCGAGCAGTCTTATAATTTTGTCCTAACATTCTAGGTCTTATATGTTTCCTGGTCAGAAAGACTTTGCTTCTGTATAACCTCTACTTACATTACCCTTCCGTAACATGAAGGGTATTATTGTCTTTATTACTGCATATTGTCTACTCTGTCTCTCTCTCATCATTTCACCACCCCTCAAATTCTTCATAGATTAAACACCATTAGCAAGTCACACCCCACTATCTGTGGAATGAATGATCTTAACATTCCTGTGCCTCTTCTCAGATTTGTCCAATATTTTCCTTCCTAGTTCTTCTTCTTATACATCTAAATAATCAAGTGTCACCTTTTTCTTCATTTTTGCCCTCTATTCTATTTCTCTTCTCCTACTCCAGAACCTGGCTTTTGACTACATCTTTGTTTTATTTCCTCAACTATGGTAATACTCCCAAGCTCACTCTTTCAAAAAATTGCTGCGATCCTGCTGCCCCCTCAAGCTACCATTATATCTTTCTCATTCCCTTCACTGTCAGACCTTTTCAAAGCACAGTTTGTTCTTTCTGTTGGTGGTTCCTTTCCACCCACTCCCACTCCACTTCTGGCAGCCATGATTTTGCTTTCATTACTTTACTGAAATGTCTCTCTTTGTAGTTCATGGCATCATATTATATGCGAAGCCCAGTACCCTTCCCTGATCACCTTCCCCATGACCTTTGGATAACACAGAGCTCTGTTGACTATCCCTCCATCTCATCTTGCAACACTGCTTTTCCTTTGGCTTCTGTGGTGTTCCACTTCTCCAGCTACGTGTAGCTCCATTGTTCAGTGCCTTCCTAAATATGGGTGCCTACTCTTTTATCTGTCTCTCTATTTTCTCCCTTTCCAGTCTTACAACACCATCTGGCTCCTAACTGTGTGGATTACTTCCAAAACTATCTTCACCACCTGGATGTCCTACGAGCTCTTTAGACTCATTGCTCAAAGCAGAACTGAGAACCTGTCAAGTTTTGTCTTCCCTAACTTGTGGAATAGTGTGACCCTAGGCTGAAAATTGGCTTCTTTCTTTCTCCATTATCTCCTTGGTGGCCAAACGTGGCAAGCCCTTATGTATGTAATAGCTCTTTTATTCTGCCTAAACCATATTTCTTCATCCATTGTCTCTGCTTCTCAGTGATGCCATCATCCAGCTCCATCAGCTGTTATCCAGACTATCACCAGGCCCATTGTATCTCTTTTCCATTGTACCTTATATAACACATTACTGTCAGATAGCAGTCTTCCTTAAACACATATCTGATTATGTCATTTCCTTAGGCAGTAATCCTCCAAATTCCTCTAAGCTTACTGAATACATTCTGAAGTCCTTAACCTAAATTATAAGGCCTTCAACATTGTTTTTCATTTTTCTTCATATTCTTTGTGTTCTAGCCTAAGTAAAACAGTGATCATTCTTTCTTTCACTTCCATAATTTCTCATTTATAGGATCTTACTTATCCTGTATTCTTTTATCTAAAATAATATCCTTTATTTCTGCCAGTATGTTTCTATGTGTTGAAAAGTCTCTCATCCTTCAAATTTCTTCTCTTCCATAAAATCTTCTTATAGTAAGATTTTTCTGTCCTTTGAATTTCCTAAGTTTCATGAAGGATGGGGTGAGAAAGGACTTTTAACACTTCATCTCATATTTCAATTATTTATGCACTTGTCTTATCTAGACTTCCAGAAGTAGGCACCTTGAATTTTCATTGGTATAACTTATAACTGCTGATAGAACATCTTAACTATAGTATATTCTGAATAAATATTTCTTCAGTGAATGAATTTTTTAACTTCTATAAAAAACAGGAGTTGCAAAATCCTATAACTTGTGGGTGACAGGCTTTATGTCAATGTCAAGAGAGTTCTCAGTGCTTTCCAAACTGTTATTATTTTCAGTCAATCCAAGTACAAGGCTCAGATGAAAGAAGCTTAGAAGATTGTGGCAAGCCTGACATCACATTCATATTGAAATACCTTGCATTTACAGGTGGCACCTGTGGCTCAGTGGGTAGAGTGCCGGCCCCATATACTAAGGGTGGCAGGTTTGAACCCGACCCCAGCCAAACTGCAACAAAAAAGTAGCCGGGCATTGTAGCAGGCACCTATAGTCTTAGCTACTTGGGAGGCTGAGGCAAGAGAATCAACTAAGCCCAGGGGTTGGAGGTTGCTGTGAGCTGTGATGCCACGGCACTCTAATCAGGGTGATAAAGTGAGACTCTGTCTCAAAAAAAAAAAAGAAAGAAAGAAATACCTTGCATTTGCATAATATTTTAGACCATTATAAGGTAGTATCACATCTTATCTGACCCCCCTCTATAGTTATATCAGGTTAAAAATGATATGTACTTCATAATGAGGAAAATGTGTTTTGGGGAGTTGTAATGTCTTAACTAATGTTAGCTTATTGGATAGTGGCAGAAACCTGGACAAAAGGATGTGTTGACTGTCTTTAAATAAGAGCTATCATATGAAAAGAGATTCAATCTTATTTTTTATTCTTTATTTCTAAAGAGGACAGAACAAATATAAAAAAATTCAAACTCAATTAGAAGATAAATTTTTATTTATTTATTTATTTTTTGAGACAGTCTCTTTATTCACCCTCGGTAAAGTGCTGTGGCATCACAGCTCACAGCAACCTCAAGTTCTTGGGCTTAAGAGATTCTCTTGCCTCAGCCTCCCATGTAGCTGGGACTATAGGCACTTGCCACAATGCCTGGCTATTTTTTGGTTGTAGTTGTTGTTTGGCAGGCCCGTGCTGGGTTCAAACCCACCAGCTCCAGGTTAGGTGGCTGGCGCCCTTGCCACTGAGCTATAGGCTCTGAGCCAAGATAAATTTTTAAACTGTCTGATCCATTTCCAGATGATGTTGGCTATCTCTAGTTTTTAAGTGGAACTGAAGTATAGCAAGCTGGCTATCCAAGTGTGTGATGTTAGGGAATAGCATAGGTTAACCAAGGCCTCTTCTAATTCTGTAATTTTGCCATTCTTTCTAGGTCACCATGCTATGCACCCATAATCTAAGTTTTGATATCTCTCTTTAGAACTCAACCTTGAGAATATTTAATTGTGGCTCAGTGCCTGTACCTCAGCGGCTAGGGTGCTGGCCACATACACCAGGGCTGGCAGGTTCAAACCCTGCCAGGGCCTGCTAAACAACAATGACAACTACAACAAAAGAATAGCTGGATGGGCATCTGTAGTCCCAGCTACTCAGGAGGTTGAGGCAAGAGAATCACTTAAGCCCAAGAGTTTGAGGTTGCTGTGAGCTGTGACGCTACGGCACTCTACCAAGGGTGACATAGTGAGACGCTATCTCAAAAAAAGGAACATTTAATTGCATTATGCATTGGCAGATTAAACCAGTGTGGCCTCATTTTTCACAAAATGGAGACTTCATCTTATCCTATCTAGTCTTTGTAACTGTTATTGGACCACCTACAGGTGAGAATATAAAAGAACATATTTTCATCCAGTTCTTCACTGCCTAGAGTTGCCAAGCCAGGGAAAAAATGAAGTTTTCAGAAAATTTCACAGATAAGATCACCACATGTAGCCAGCTATATCTGGCAATTCCAGGAACCTATCTGGTGTTATAGACAGGGTAGGCTAGTCCACTGTTCTCTGAGAATGGCATTTTCTTTCTATTAGAAGGAGGTAGTTGACTCCAGACTTTTCCTTGAAATGGGGAGTTGCCTAAAAAGGCAAATGCCTCAAAACATTCAAATGGAAATTATGATATTTCACTGAACTCAGAACCAAATCTGCCTTTTTCTCTTTATAGAAACATTTTGTGTGCCATGTGCCTTGGGAGCCAAAAAGAAATCATACTTTGGCTCCCTGTTCCGCTTTGCTAAGCTCAGATACTGTAAATACCCTCTTCTTCTCTCATAACATTAAATTTTTCATGAATTCATCATAAAGGAGCCACTTTGTAGGTTTGGCTAGTACCAGTGAAAGACTTCATTTTCTATTTCACAGTAACTTTTCAGTGCAAAAAAATTATGGGTGCAGTGTTGAAAGACTAGAATTATTCATCAAGTCTTCACTGCTTGCAAATGTAGAGAATTTTCCTAAAACTTATCTGGGAGAATGTAGACACAGACATGCATATTTTAGATGGTGTTTCATCTCCATCATAGCCACCTAATCTTTTAGGGTAATCAGGAGTAGGAGAGGATATTGTTTTATGGAGTCATTCAAGAGTCCACACTATCTTGCAAATGTTTTCCTTACCTTCTATTGTACCTAGAATTCACCACTGCACTTAAGAAGAGAATATTTAATTGCATTATTCATTGGTAGAAGTGACAGTAGTGTTTTATGATAAAATGCAGTGGTTGTCAGACTTTGATGTACATCAGAATCCTCTGTAAGATTAAAGCACATGCTGGGCTCCACCCAAAGTTTCTGATTTATTAGATCTGAGTTGAGCCCAGGAATTTGCCTTTTGAACAAGTTGGTGCTGCAAATGTTGTGTGTACAAGGACCACATTTTGAGGAGCACTAACATAATGAAATGAATTTAGAAGTCAGGAAACCTTGGTCCTGAGTCTACTTTCTTCCACCCCTGAGTCTGTGAACAAAAACCTGAGGTGTCAGTTTTCCTCATTCATAAAAGAGGAATAATGACCCCTGATCTATGTAACTTAGAGAACAAAATCTGAGTATGGTACAAGAGAACATACAGCACTCAGGGATCTGGATGAAGCTGTATAATTACTGGAGTAAGTTGGAGGAAAACAACTTGGAGAAGTTTTAAGGTGCATTCATTCTGTCAAATCCAGACCCAGAATGGTCAGCACACTACTGCTGTGCTAAGAAGGGATCAGCAAAGACAAGAAGGTTTTAGGCAATTCCTCCGTTCTGTAACCTGGCTCAGAAAAAATCAAACCCCTGCTTTATTCATGCTCTGTAAGACAGAGTCAGGTTGCATAAGAGTGTTTCCCAAACTTCCCTGTGATTTAGAATTAACCTGAGATACTTGGTAAATATACGATATATCCCAGGCCCTATCCTATCTCAAGAAGCCTGGGCTTTTAGGTGATCCCGATATACTTGAAACTTGAGAATTATTATGTATTTGCTGATAAATATAAAACTATTTCGTGACAACTTACAAAGGAATTAAACACCTTGCTGTCTAACATTTGGCTTGTTGGCACCACATTGGAAGAACAAGAGTTGTCTTGGGCCACACATTAAATACACAAACACTAACAAAAGCAGATTAGCAAAAAAAAAAAAAAAAAAATGATCTGAGCATAATTTTTGTGATATCTGCCACCACAGATAAGCCAAAAAAATCTTCACATAATCCTCATGCAGCCTATGGGCCGAGGGTTGAACGCCACTGCTGTCTAGACAGTGGTCTCAATCATGTTTGCACAGTGGAATCACCTGTAGAGCTTTTACATCCCTCATGTACAGACGATTGTTCAATCCAATTGAATCAGAATCTCTGGGGCTAGGGTCTGAGTATCAAAACCTTCTTAAAAGCTCAAAATTTGCAGCCAAGAGTGAGAACTGCTGACATAGAAAGGATTGGGTGTCGTTGTATCAGCAAATAATATTGTTTATATTTTATCTGCTTGTCTCTTTCCCACATCTTTTTTTTTTTTTTTTTTGAGACGGAGCCTCAAGCTATCCCCCCTGGGTAGAGTGCCATGGCATCACAGCTCATAGCAACCTCCAATTCCTGGGCTCAAGCGAGTCTCCTGCCTCCGCCTCCCAAGTAGCTGGGACCACAGGCGCCTGCCACAACGCCCAGCTATTTTTTTGGTTGCAGCCATCATTGTTGTTTGGTGGGCCTGGGCTGGATTCAAACCCACCACCTTAGGTGTACGTGGCTGGCGCCTTAGCCACTTGAGCCACAGGTGCCGAGCTGAGTTTTGATCTTTTCACTGAGGGATTTAAGGTACTAGGCCACGCAGAGCTCTAACTGTAAAGCTCAGCAGGGAGGGACATCGTGAGGGTGACAGACCTCTTGGTCTCGAGGCACTTCAACCTGATCAGAGTCGTCTTCCTCCTTGGCGTGAGTGAACCTGGAGGACAAGGTCGAGTGGGAAGACACGTACAGCAGGGCCGCCCGGGCGAACTCTTCCCGCTCACGCCCTCGCTCCCACTCCGTCATGCTGGGGTCCAGACAACGCTCCAGGGCATCTGTGGTACAGAGAGCAAGAAACTCACTGCTAGGAAAAGCAGGGGTCTTAAAGGGGAACATCTGCTGGCCACCACTGCCTCCCTGTGCACTTCCAGGGGGAGGCCATCAGCAAGTGATAATGCTGTTTCCTTCCAAGTGGTGCTCTTCCTGAGGATGGGTGTGGTGGCTCACACCTATAATCCCAGCACTCCGGGAGGCTGAGGCTGGTGGATCGCTTGAGCTCAGGAGTTCTGAACCAGCCTGAGCAAGAGACCCCCAACTCTACCAAAAATAGAAAAACTAGCCAGGTGCTGTGGTGGGCACCTGTAGTCCCAGCTACTCAGGAGGCAGAGGCAGGGGGTCACTTGAGCCCAAGAGTTTGAGGTTGCTATGAACTGTGACACCATGGCACTCTACTCAGGATGACAGAGCGAGACTCTGACTAAAAAATAAAACCTAAACTATGATTCAGGACTAGATGGTTAGTATCTTAAGGTAAAGTGGAGGTGATGTGGTAGGAAGCATGAGAGGTGGCGCTTCCAGAGGAGAAGCGTTTGCCATCAGTAGGGTCTGTAATCCTGCAGCAGCCACCGCCAAGGGGTAGGCGCCTTCTCTACTTAAACAGTGGTCTGTCTTGAGGCCTGAGATGTCGAGAAACAAAATCTGGTTGTTCTTGCTTTCTGAGGTCAAGACTTGGGGCCTGAAACATGTGCACTGTTCACAGCAGGACGAGGCAAAAACCCTGGCCGAGCAGGACGTCCCAACTTCAAACCGGGACGCGGGAGGAGAACGGGAGAATGCTGCCCATCCCGGGCTGGGACGTGGACAGCCAGGCCTCACACCCACCTTTCTCGCCCTCTTTCACATGTGCTAAGAACGCTTCATAACGTTTTTGCTTTTCCGGATCTTTTGCGAAAGGCTTGAAGTTGCTAGCTCTTGCGGTGGCTGTCCCACCGGCCCATGGCACGCGCCAAGAACACTGCCCGACGTCCAGAGCAGAGGGCTGAGCTCTGCTGCTTGGGGTGCTCGGGGCCAGACCCCGGGCCTGGAGCTGAGCAGCTTTCAGGTCAGTGGCCTGCTTCACTTCTTTGAGTCTCTCCTTGTCTTTTTGAGACAGAAATTCCAACACTGATGTAGCTGAGCCTAAATAAAAACAGTAATAAGAGATGAAAAGTATCAGAAAAAAAACTATACATACATTTCTCTGTCATACATTTTCAGTATCACAAACTGGCATAACTGGAGATGAGTATTTTACGTTTTGTATTTCATTTACATTCACATACCCCATGAGATACTAATAAAATAATCAGACTCCTGTTTTACAGTGGGCAAAAATGGAGGTTAGCATTTGTTGTTTTCTTCCTTTTTTTTTTTGAGATAGTCTCACTATGTTGCCCTGGGTAGAGTGCCATGGAGTCAAAGCTCACAGCAACCTCAAACTCCTGGACTTAAGCGATTCTCTTGCCTCAGCCTCGGAAACAGCTGGGACCACAGGTGCCCACCACAATGCCCGGCTTTTTATTTTTTTTTAGAGACCGAGTCTCACTTTATAGCCCTGGGTAGAGTGCCACAACATCAAAGCTCACAGCAACCTCAAACTCCTGGACTTAAGTGATTCTCTTGCCTCAGCCTCAGAAACAGCTGGGACCACAGGTGCCTGCCACAGTGCCCGGCTTTTTTTTTTTTTTTTAAGAGACCGAGTCTCACTTTATAGCCCTTGGTAGAGTGCCATGGTGTCACAACTCACAGCAACCTCCAACTCCTGGGCTTAGGTGATTCTCTTGCCTCAGCCTCCCAAGTAGCTGGGACACAGGTGCCCGCCACAACGCCTAGCTATTCTTTTGTTACAGTTTGGCCGGGGCAGGGTTCGAACCCACCACCCTCAATATTTGGGGCCAGTGCCCTCTCCACTGAGCCACAGGTGCTGCCCCAATGCCTGGCTATTTTTTTGTTGCAACTGTCATTGTTGTTTAGCTGGCCCAGGAAGGGTTCAAACCCGCCAACTTCGGTGTATGTGGCTGGTGCCATAACCACTGTGCTACAGGTACCAAGCCTGTTTTTACTTCTTGTTTTGTTTATGACGCCCAGGAGAGGTCTGAACTCGCCACCCCTGGTGTGCAGGGCTGGCGTGCTAACCATTGAGCGATAGTAGCCAGCTTGGAGGGTAACATCTGGACATGTACAGGGCATGTGAGTGGTCTAAGGACGAGGAACCTGGGCTGGGCGTGATGACTCATGCCTATAATTCTAGTACTCTGGGAACAAGAGCAAGACCCAGTCTTTACTAAAAATAAAAAAATTAGCCAGACATTTTGGCAGGTACCTGTAGTCCCAGCTATTCAGGAGGCTGAGACAGACAAGTTGCTTGAGCCCAGGAATTTGAGGCTGCTATGAGCTATGACCCCATAGCACTCTACTGAGGGCAACAAAGTAAGACTGTCTCAAAAAAAAAAAAAAAATCAGAATGTTATGCTCTAATCCGAGGGAGAATGACGGGAGACTGATGAAGGGCAGGCTGGGGAAGGAGGGGAGAACGGTAATGGTAACGGTGCACACACAGCACGAGCCCCGGAAGTCAGGTCCGCGCTCAGAGCTCCCAGGGTGGTATTTTTGCAGCACCCAGTGCGACTCTCCAGGCCTCTGCAGCTTCCACAGACACTCAGTCCTTTTAGGCTTTTGGGAGAAGAGCCACATTTCTCTTTCCCACGAAAAACAAAAGCACTCTTTCCTAGGCAGCACAGGGAAGATGAAGGTACATGTGTCCCTGGTCTCAACCACACTCCCAGATAATTATCAAAAGTCTGGAAATAGCTGCGCTCAAAGCAAGGGCTATGATTTTAGTGACATCGCCCAAACTGAAGATGAAAAAGAAAGCATAAGAATGAAGGGATACATACGCCATCAGGAAAGCCGTTTACAATAACTTCGTTATTCCCAAAGTTGGGAAGACAGAATTGTGTAAAAAAGCTTCGGTGTTGATAACTGCCATTGTGTCAAATGTGATCATTTCAATCTTCCCCCAGCACATACCTCGAGGAGGTGTCTCTCCTAGCAATTCTGCCCGCTTGGAAGCATTCAGCTGGTGCCTACTGTGTGTCCCTGGGTCAGGTATTGCCTTTCCCGCTGACTCTGATAACACCTGAAGTAAGTGGGAGTTCTCAGAGGTCGCAGCTACCACAGGTCTGAAATAATGCACCGGCCGATAGTCTCTTGGCAACTGAGGGGGTGGATAAATCTGAAAAAAAAAACCCAGAAAATACAGGTATGAAGATCACGTGAGTTAACCAGGCAAACCTGTCACTTCTGAGCATGGCTAACCCGCGGCAGGGAGGCGGCACTGGAAGAGCCTGGCAGGTGTCCAGCCAGCATCCACTCCAGGTCAGAGCCACCTTCTTCCAGGGATCACAAATTTTAAGCCCTACCCACTTCTACAGAAAGAGGCTACCATCCAAGTTTTACAGGACGGGAAAATAAAGATGATGATAGATCACACACGGTATAGGCAGAGCTGGCTCACTATAAGGGGAAAATTTGGAAAATTACGATACAATGCACAGAAAAAAGAATAACTTTAATTATGTTTAAATTCCAAATCTTCTTTTTCTGATGTTTCAGTTCCAAATTGAAGCTTTAGCTCTCATTTTTTGATCCTAGGTATTTTTAATTTTTTTTTTTTTTTTTTAGACAAAGTCTTACTCTTGCTCAGGCTTTTTTCAAACTCCTAAACTCAGGCAGCCCACCCGCCTCAGCTTCCCAGAGTGCTGGGATTACAGGTGTGAGCCACCATGTCCAGCCAGTATTTTTACGTTAAAAGCTGACTGAACTGAAATTGAAATACGTTTGGGAAATTTGAGTATTTTTAATATTGACGGGCAATAGTGATAGCAGCACATAAAAGTTAAAGGGACGTATTAGACAATTTTAAATAACTACTAAGCGATCTCCCTTGCTCTTGGTCTAACACTAATATATTTTAGGACCAACCTATTTAAGCTGCTTTCTAGATTTTGGCTTTCTTTTTTATTTCAAAATACTATAGGAGCACAGATGTTTCTGCTTCCACGGGTCATGCTAGAGTTGGAGTACAAACGTGGCCACCAGATGTTGCTCACTGCACGCTCAGGAGGGTTTCTGCCACCTCGCTCACCTCTGCTCGATTCCCACTGAGGTTGACGCCCCTCTGTGCACACGAGTGCTCAGCCATCAGTTCCAATTAACAGTGAGTACATGTGCTGCTCATTTTTCCATTCTGTAGTATTTTCCAGATCTGCAGGCAGACTCAACTCTGAACTCTGTGGCAGCAAAGCCCTGACCCCTTTCTGCTATGGTTCTTAGTCCCAGGGGCACCCTGGACTCACTAGAGGAGTTTCACCAACACTAATGCCTGTGTCCCATTCCCAGAAAGCATGACAGAACTGGGAGTGGTTAGGAGGTGCAGCATGGATTAGCACCTGGCACAAAGAAAGTCCATAAGTGTAATATTATCATCATTTAAAAAAAACCCTATTTTTAAAATCATCTCAGGCTCGGTGCCTATAGCTCAAGTGGCTAAGGCACCAGTCACATACACCAGAGCTGGTGGGTTTGAATCCAGCCCGGGCCTGCCAAGCAACAATGACAACTACAACCAAAAAATAGTTGGGCATTGTGGTGGGCACCAGTAGTCCCAGCTACTGGGAGGCTGAGGCAAGAGAATCACTTCAGCCCAGGAGGTGGAGGTTGCTGTGAGCTATGATGCCACAGTACACTACCCAGGGCGACAGCTTAAGGCTGTCTCCAAAAAAAACCCAAAAAAAGGGGGTGGGGCCTATGGCTTCATGGGTAGGGTTCAAATCCAGCCCGGGCCTGTCAAACAATAACAACTACAAACAAAAAAATAGCTGGGTGTTGTGGCAGGCACCTGTGTAGTGCCGCCTACTTGGGAGACTGAGACAAAAGAATCACTCAAGCCCAAGAATTGGAGGTTGCTGTGAGCTGTGATGCCACAGTACTCTACCCAGAGCTACAGCTTGAGGCTCTGCCTCAAAAGATAAATAAATAAAATAAAATAAAATAAAATAATCTTAGCCTGATTACCTTCTTAAAACATAAGACTCCCATATCAGGCAGAAAACACTCTTAGGTCACAGCCACACAAAAATCCAGAGGAGCATTAAGCTGGGCATGGTGGTTCACGCCTGTAATCATCACACTCGGGAGTCCTGGGCAGGTGGATCACTTGAGCTCAGGAGATTTTTTTTTTTTTTGAGACAGAGTCTCACTATGTCACCCTCAGTAGAGTGCTGTGGTGTCACAGCTCACAGCAACCTCAAACTCTTGGGCTTAAGTGATTCTTTAGCCTCAGCCTCCCAAGTAGCTGGGACTACAGGTGCCCGTCACAATGCCCAGCTATTTTTTTGGTTGTAGTTGTTGTTTGGCAGGCCTGGGCTCGGTTTGAACCCGCCAGCTCTGGTGTATGTGGCTGGCACCCTAGCTGCTGAGCTACAGACACCAAATCCAGCTCAGGAGTTTGAGGTTGCTGTGAACTATGACTCTACAGCACTCTACCAAGGGTGATAAAGTAAAACTCTGTCTCAAAAACAAACAAAAAAAAATCCAGAGAAGCAAGGCAGAAAGGAAGGGTGTCCACAATTCTTTATCTCCACCACTAGGAAACCATTTCTCTCCCTCTGCCCAATCATTGTTCTGTTTGGGCTCTAGACACAGACACATCTGTGAAAGGCTGGGTGACAGCCCTCCTCAGAGTCACTCCTGCCCAGAGCCCTGCTACAACCAAGAGTTCCCCGGGAGCCCCAGCACTGGGTCTCTCCATCCAGGCCCCATACTGTCACCTGGGTATCTGCTGTGCTTGCTGGACGGGCTCCACCTGGAGCCAGCATTTAGTCCTATTTATCTCTGAACCTAAGTGAGTTCTTTTTTGCCATTTTCCAGCTATGTTTCCTTTTCTTTTTTTTTTTTTAGAGACAGAGTCTCACTTTGTCACCCTCGGTAGAATGCCATGGTGTCACAGCTCACAGCAACCTCCAGCTCTTGGGCTTAGGCGATTCTCTTGCCTCAGCCTCCCAAGTAGCTAGAACTACGAGTGCCTGCCACAGACCCCAGCTACTTTTTGTTGCAGTTTGGCCGGGGCCGGGTTTGAACCCGCCACCCTCGTATATGAGGCTGGTGGCCTACTCACTGAGCCACAGGCGCTACCCTATGTTGTCTTTTCATACATGTAAAAGACACACATTCTCCTCTGATGTATTTGACGTTTCTGGTAGTAATAGCAGCCCACTACACACGTAACGCCTTTCTAAATATCTTCTGCTCACTGTCACCACACATTGACTATGATGATGAAACAGATCACAGCTGCCCCTAGGCCTCCCCTGTTCTGGAGAACCACAGGCAGAGCTTAGTTAACAAAAGGGAATCAAAAGGGCTCAGTGGCTCACACCTGTAATCCTAGCACTCAGGTTTGAGACCAGTGTGAGTCAGAGCGAGACTTCATCTCTAAAAATAGCTGGGCGTTGGGGAGGTACCTGTGCCTCAGGGGGTAGGGCGCTGGCCCCATATACAGAGGGTGGCAGGTTCAAACCCGGCCCCGG
>CAUYQV010147200.1:0-14800 GCA_963574575.1 Galagoides demidoff
GTCGGATGTATACTGTTTTGAGCCGAGGTTTTGGTGGTTGGTGTGAGCTTTTTTGCCATAGCACTCTACCCTGGGGTATAGCTTGTGGATCCGACTCCAAAAAAAAAAAAAAAAAAAAAAGGGAGGCTCAGCACCTGTGGCTCAAGTGGCTGAGGCACCAGCCACATACACCTAAGGTGGCAGGTTCAAATCCAGCCCGGGCTGCCAAACAACAATGACAACTACAACCAAAAAATAGCCGGGCATTGTGGTGGGCGCCTGTGGTCCCAGCTACTTGGGAGGCTGAGGCAGGAGACTCTGTTGAGCCCAAGAGTTGGAGGTTGCTGTGAGCTGTGAAGACACAGCACTCTACCCAGGGGGACAGCTTGAGGCTCTGTCTCAAAAAAAAAAACAAGAGAGAATAAAAGGGAGGACTGACAAGGAGTCAGGTAAAGACTCTCTGAGCCCCCATCATTGGCATGCAACTTATTACTTAACAGTTTAAGGCCTGAGTGTCCTCACCTGTAAAAGATTATATTTCCTGTATAAAGATTATATTTTCCTAGCAAGATTTTTGTACCAATTAAGCAAGAAAATACATGTGTGATGTAATACTTTACATTAATAAATAATGCCATTTAATATTTATTATAAGCTTCATGAAGGCAAGAATATATCTACCTTGTCCTCTGCTATGATCTTAGTGCCTAGCAAAAATGTCTGGCTCAGAGAAGGTGTTAAATAAATGTTTTCAAATGAAATAAGGAATAAATACACAGTGAGGGGAGGAAGGGATGAGGGGGAGGGAGAGCAGCAATGTCTCCCTGAATCTGCTCTAATGCTATGGGTTACTCATTGTGTGGACACCATGATGCCCTAGCCCTTATTTTTAGGTTAGGCTATACTTCCATGCAGGATTGTTCTCATCCACACTGAAGGTCGAGGACAGGGTTGGGAAAGCCTTACCCATGATATGGCACCCCACAGTGTGTTTGGGGAGACACAGGTAGACTTCCATTGAAAGGTGTCTTTCCATCCATGGGACCTTGGACCACTGCTCGTACCTGGGCCATGTGGGCCCGACCTAGATGATGCAGTAAGAGCTGTCAAGTTTTGTCCAAAATGAGGGCAAAGGGAGGACATAGGAGGAGATAAGTGACAGAATGGCAGTGTCTTACCTGTCAAGGTTGGGCACAGGGACCAGCAGGGTGGAGGAGGTAGCCTGAGGTCCATCTGGAATAGTGGACTTGGGGGTCACCCCCCGGAGGCTGGATGCCAGCACACGGGGAAAAGCTGTACAGAGCAACAAGGATCAGTCACCTTACCAGAAACAGGATTGAGGCAAACTGCCCCAACAATTCTTCTCTCTGACCTGTGACAGAGCCCCACCAATATTTCTCAGGGTAGAGTATCTACATTTTACAAAAGCTCCCGTGTAATTCTGATGCCCTTCTACGGCTGCCAATCATTGTTCTAAGATGACCAGCCATTTCATACACATACTTTTGTTCAATGTTTGGGGCGCTTTGTATCTAAACTCCTCCTCTTTTCAATGGCTCCGCCTAATCCATTCCCTTCAAGTCTTCTTTCGTTCTCTCTGCCCGCCACCTCCAGCCATTTGACTCCTCCCTCTTCCAACAGCCCTATCCACTCCTTGAATCTAGGCTCCAACCTCTTCTCACCAGTCCCAACCACAGCTCAAATTCCACAATCCCCGAAATGTGGCCCCGCCCCTTTGGGGCTCCGCCCTTCACTCTAACCCCGCCCACTACTGCTTTTGGTGTATTCTCATGCCCGCTCACACCTCTGGTTCAGAGTCCCCGCGCCGCAAGGTGTTCGCGGTTCGATCGCCCCTTACCTCGGCCAAGCAGCCCCGGGAAGCGCCACATGTCGTTACCAGCACCATAGGTAGCTCGCAGCCGCAAGAGTGAGGCCAAGCCACTGGACAGCGGCCACTGCCCGGCTGTGGCGCCCGGAGTGGCCGAGTCCCGAACGAAGCCCTCAGCCAGCCAATTAGAAAGGAGCCCAACCGGAAAGACAGCGCTCAGTGAGAGGAAGTGGGCGGTGTGGGGCGTGCTTTAGGTTAGCGGGGAGGTGAACTGCGACCAGAGCGTGGGCGCATGTGCCGTGCTCTCAGCGAGTGAGGCATCCTTAGCCACACCCACGCAGTGGCAGGGTGGCTGGTGTCGAAGTGGAACCGCTCAGAAACCGGACCACTAAGAAGTGGGGCTAGAGCGGCTGTGGTGGAGCAAGAGGACCTTGCAGTCACCGTGGGGCCGCAAAGGAAGAAAAGGCTTTCCCAGGCCCCAGATTTGAGGAGGTGGGCGGGTCCAGGCTCAGTGGGTGGAGGAGAGGACCCAGTTAAAGAAGCCAGTAGTCCGAGCTTTCCGTCCGATGCCATCTCCTTACATGTTAGGTTGGGCCTGAATGCACAGGCGACGAGCAGGGTTTTGATTCCAGAGTTTTTAACTCTTGGCCCAGCTTTGTCTCACTGTATAGCCTCAGGCTGACTGCTGTTCTTTTCTGGGCCTCAGTCTGCGTAGAGACAGGATGAAGTGGAATGCTTGGTCCTTCGTGATCTGACAGGTTGAGCTCTTGAGTTTCATTCAAAATACCAACCACATAGACCCTGTTAATCAGAGTACTCATCTTCAGACCTAGCCAGTGTTCTTCTGGAAAAGAATAGTACCTCGTTCACCACGCTTGAATGAATCCATGAAATAAAGGAGCTCAGATTCAAATGGAAGTGTTTAGACTTTCTCCCTCTCTTTTCCCCCCAGGTATGTGACTATTAGAGGAGAGTGGAAGTCTGCCTGGGATAAAAGTACTGGCAGTACCTATTTTTAGGTACCTGCTGGTGGTGTGAAAGTGTTAATTTTTAAGACCTATATCAGCCACTGTCCTAGGATCTGAGAAGACACATGAATAAAGAGCATTGGTGGTGTCCAGGAAGAGACAGTCCAGTGGGTCACGAGTATTATTTGGGCAGTACACAGGTGGCTCAAATCTATAATCCCAGCACTTTGGGAAGCTGGGTGAGAGGATTGCTTGAGGCCAGGAATTGGAGCCCAGCCTGGGCAACCTAGTGAGACTTTATCTTTTTTTGGGGAGACAGAGTCTCACTTTGTCACCCTTGGTAGAGTGCCATGGTGTCACAGCTCACAGCAACCTCAAACTCTTGGGCTTAAGTTATTCTCTTGTTCAGCCTCCCTAGTAGCTGGGACTACAGGCACCTGCCACAACACTTGGCAATTTTTTTGTTGTTGCAGTTGTCATTGTTTAGCAGGCCTGGCCCTGGGCTCAAACCAGCCAGCCTCAGTGTATGTGGCTGGCGCCATACTCACTTTGCTCTATGGGCGCCGAGTCTGCACAGAGTCTTTAACCACACTGAGCTTCAGATCTTCTTAAACCTCATGTAATTGTTGTAAGGTTTAAATAAAATAATGCATCAAAAACGTTAAGCAGTCTGAGCAACATAGTGAGATTCCATCTCTACAGAAACAATTTTAAATGCCAGGTGTGGTTGCATGTTCCTGTAGTCACAGCTACTGGGAAGGCTAAGGCAGGAGGATCATTTGAGCCCAGAAGTTTGAAGTTGCAGTGAGTTATGATGACACCATTGTACACTAGCCTGGATAACAGAGCAAGACCCTGCTTAAAACAAAAATTTAGCATCTTCATTGTTTAGCATAGTTGCTGTGACATAGTAAGAGCCCAGTAAATGTAAAGTGCTCTTAATTGTAGTAAAGGAGGTAAGTAATAAAAGATAATATTCCAATAGAAACATGAGCAGTGGTTTGTGAGATACTATGGAAGGATTCACAAAAGTAGTTGCATTTGAGCTGGGCATTTATATATGAGTAAGAGTTTGCCAAATGGAAAGGCAGAAAGGCACTGTATGCAGAGGAAACTGAATAAAGGCCCAGAAATTCAAATATTGATAAACTAGAAATGTCCTTGCTGTGGAACTTGAGACAGCCACCTTGTTGTCCTGTTATTTAATTATCTCATCTGTGTATGTCTAGTCTCCCCAGTTCTCTCCCTCAGAGCAGGTGAGCGTTCTCCCATTTTGTGTCCCACATAGGGCTTGACATAAACTGGCAGTCCACAGAATATGTTCAAACAATGTCTGTTGACCTGCCCTCGTGCTGATAATTACAATCACAGGCTTACTGACCCCAATCATAGGCTTAACTGATTTGAAAGGAAATGTATTCATTCTACATACAAACTTTCATTGAGAACCCCCCTGTTTGAAGCTAGTTGAAAAGTTTTGAAGGAGGGGATAAAGCATCTGTCCACAGGAATAAGATGGCATTATGGCATCTCTTGTTCCTGGCAACCTAAGAACATCAACAGACTGCTTGTGTGAGGGTAGATGGTGAGCCCACACCAGATCACCTGTTCAGTGCTGTCCCTGAGAGCACTGTCAGGAGTAGCGTCCACCTAAACTGTCAGGCTCCAAGCCATCAGCCATTCTTTTTTTCTCCCAAACACTGTTGTTGGATTGTAGCCTATTCTCGCTACAAAGTCCTGCGCATTGACTCAATCCCTCTACAAAGGTAAGTGGTCTATCTTCCACTGAGGACCTATTGCCCAGATGTCCAGTTAATCGCCTCTTGTGTGTGTACACATGCCATTGTGTACTCACCACAATGAGTGTACTAGTCTTTTGTGTTGTCTTGGTTTTTCTTGACAGTCATAATTTGCATTAATCAAATATATATTAGAATGTCTATCAGTGCTGGAGAATGTCCTGAGTATATAATGAATATTAAAAAATGGATGTGGTCCCTACCCTCGTAGAGAAAATAGTCTAGTAGAGCAAACAAAGTTGATAGGTAATTAAAATACACTGGTATTTAGTTATTTTTTGTAGCATAACAAAAATTCAAAATTTAGTAGCTGAAACAATTTTATCTTTCACAGTTCTGCAAATTGACAGGGCTCAGCTGGGAAATTCTGCTGGCTCGCTAGGGGTCTTTCATGAGGCTGTAGTCAGATAGTGCCCAGTGCTGAAGTCATATGAAGACTCAAGGAAGGCCCTAAAGAGGCTCGGCCTCTTTCCTTCGCCTTGTAATGGTGATTTTCAACTGGTGTGCTGCAGCATAGTGGTGTTCCATGAAAGAATCTTAGGTGTGCTGTGAAAAATTTTAAACATCCAGCTTGGAGTCCATGGCTCAGTGAGCAGGACAGCAGCCACACACACTGAAGCTGGTTGGTTTGAGCCTGCCCCAGGCCTGCTAAGCAACAATGACAACTGCAACAACAAAAACAAAAATAGCCGGGCTTGGGCAGCACCTGTGGCTCAGAGAAGTAGGGCAATGCCCCCATATGCCGGAGGTGGTAGGTTTAAACCCAGCCCTAGCCACAAACTGCAGAAAAAAAGTAGCTGGGCTTGTGGCAGGCCCCTGTCGTCCAGCTACTTGGGAGGCTGAGGCAAGAGAATCACTTCAGCCCAAGAGTTTGAGGTTGCCGTGAGCTATGATGGCATGGCACTCTACTGAGGGCGACATAATGAGACTCTGTCTCTAAAAAAAAAAAGTTCAAAACACAATAAGTGTGTGTATATATATATATTTTTTTTTTAACTTTTTTTTAATCAACATAATTTAAGTGTACCATGAAAATTTAACTATAAGGGCTCAGCGCCTGTGGCTCAAGTGGCTAAGGCGCCAGCCACATACACCTAAGGTGACAGGTTCAAATCCAGGCCAGCCAAACAACAATGACAGCTGCAACCAAAAAATAGCCAGGCGTTGTGGTGGACGCCTGTGGTCCCAGCTACTTGGGAGACTGAGGCAGGAGACTTGCTTGAGCCCAGGAATTGGAGGTTGCTATGAGCTGTGATGCTACAGCACTCTACCCAGGGGGACAGCTTGAGGCTCCGTCTCAAAAAAAAAAAAAAATTAACTATAGGTTCAAGTGTGCTGTGAGATAAGCAAGGTTGAAAAACACTGCCTTAAGGTGGAGCACACGCCTGTAATCCTAGCACTGTGGAAGGCTGAGGCAGGTGGATTGCTTGAGCTCAGGAGTTACCACTCCAGCCTGAACAAGAGCGAGACCCCATCTCTACTAAAATAGAAAAACTAACCAGGGCTCGGCGCCTGTGGCTCAATCGGCTAAGGCGCCAGCCACATACACCTAAGGTGGCGGGTTCGAATCCCCAGCCTGGGCCTGCCAAACAACAATGATGGCTGCAACCAAAAAAATGGCTGGGTGTTGTGGTGGGCGCCTATGGTCCCAGCTACTTCGGAGGTGGAAGCAGGAGACTCGCTTGAGCCCAGGAGTTGGAGGTTGCTATGAGCTGTGATGCCATGGCACTCTACCCAGGGGGATAGCTTGAGGCTCCGTCTCAAAAAAAAAGAAAAAAAAAAAAAAGAAAGAAAGAAAAACTAACCAGGGGTAGTGGCATGTGCCTGTAACCCCAGCTACTCGGAGGCTGAGGCAAGAGGATTGCTCAAGCCCAGGACTTTGAGGTTGCTGTAAACTATGATGCCACTGCCCTGCCCAGGGTGACAGAGCGAGACGCTTTCAAAAAGAAAAAAAAAGAAAGAAACAAAAACACTGCCTTATGCTTTCAGGGCCTCTTTGCCCCACATGGCCTCCCAGCTGGGTAGCTGAACTTAACAGTGTGACTCAGAGCTTCCAAAAGTACAAAAGTGGAAGCTGCCAAGCTTCTTAAGTCTTAGGCCTAGAATAAGCACAGCATCGCTTCTGTACTCTTTTGGTTAAAGCAATTCACAGGGCCAGTCCAGAAGCAGTATGGGAGGGGAAGACTCAAGGTCATGAATACTGGGAAATGCGGTTCTTTAGAGACAGCAAGTGCTATGTTGGGAAAGTACAGGATGCCATGGGAACATGTAGGGGAGGCCCATAATCTAGGCATGGAAGTCAGGAAGACTTCCTGGAAGCAGCAACACCTACACTAACAAGCTCGAATGATGAGGACTGGGAACTGGCCAGGTGGAGAAGAGGAAAGGAAAGCACAGTCTGGGCAGAGGACACAGCTAGTGCAAAGTTCCAGGGAGACAAAGGAAGCACAATCTAAGATCAGCGTGACATTGGCTCAGTGCCCGTAGCTCAGTGGTTAGGGTGCCGGCCACATACACCGAGGTTGGCGGGTTCTAACCCGGCCTGGGCCTGCTAAGCAACAATGACAACTACAACAACAAAAAAATAGCTGGATTTTATGGCAGGTACCTTTAGTCCCAGCTACTTGGGAGGCTGAGGCAAGAGAATTGCTTCAACCCAAGAATTCGAGGTTGCTGTGAGCTGTGACGCCATGGAACTCTACTGAGGGCAACAAAAAGAAAAAATAATCAGTCTGGAGGCAGCTTTGGTGAAGGTGACAGGGAGTAATTAAATAGTAATAGTCCTTTACTCAGGAGGGGTAAACGGGGCAAGGTCATAAAGCCTTGTAAGGCCCCTAAGTGTTTGGACTCTTCCCTCAAGGCATGGGACACCTAGGAAGGGTTTCAACAGGGAAGTGACAGGGCCAGAGGGATCTAAGAAAGGTCATTGGCTGCTGTGTGGGGGATAGACTGGAGTTGATCAAGCCCCCATTTTCACTCTGTTCTAAACCAGTGACCTCACTTTCAGTACTAAGAAGGGTGAGTCATCACCTCAGAACTGATACTAGCTCTTTTGCTTTTTATTAGTGGGAATTTTCATTATAAAAGAATGTAGATGCCTTAATACAGATGTTTTGTTTAATTCTCTTTTAAAATAACATGTCATAGAAAATCTGCTGCCTGGTAGGGATCTGGGCATGGGGTTGGTCAGGTGGTCAAACAATTTATACTTAAGTGTGAAGTGTGTTAAGGAAGAGCCTGCTGGTAGGGAGCAGAGAGCACTCCAAGCTCAGTGGATCTGACACCACAGATAAATGATGGTCACTGAAAGAGCTCCTACGCTAGTAAAAAGTCAAATAGTACTAAAGGCTTATATCAAAAAACAGCAGACCCTGCCACATGCTCTCTACCCTCTAGTCCTACTCCCTAGAGGCAACTATTTTCAACTCTGTAAAGTGTCAGGAAGCAGCACAGAAGAGCAGAGGTTCTGGAATTGGACTGTGGCATCCAACACGGCTCCCTCACTTACCAGTGGGGTTAGCCTGGCCAAGTTATTTATAATATCTTTTACCTTGGCTTCTTTATTATCCATAAGATGGGAATGAGAATTGTATCCTTTTTTTTTTTTTTTTTTTTTGGAGACAGGGTCTCACTATGTCACCCTCAGTAGAGTGATGTGGTATCACAGCTCACAGCAACCTCCAACTCTGGGGCTTAAGCGATTCTCTTGCCTCAGTCTCTCAAGTAGCTGGGACTATAGGCACCCACCACAACGCCCAGCAATTTTTTGGTTGTAGTTGTCATGGCTGTTTGGCATGTCTGGGCTGGATTCGAGCTTGCCAGCTCTGGTATATGTGGCTGGTGACCTAGCTGCTGAGCTACAGGCACCGAGCCTTGAAAAAGTTTTATTAGGATACAGAGGGGTGGAGGGGTGTCTAATGGACCTCAAGGGCAGGATGCACCTGGAACCCAGGAAAGACCAGAACTATGGACTCAGGTGCCAACAAATGAGCCCTTCTCGCTAGCATTCTTTCTCATGATCTGCAGACACCCCAAAGGTGTCAGACACTCCCACACCCAGCTAATCACCAGGTCCTGTAAAAATCACCCTCTTCTGCACCAGGCCCTTGAATTCACCACCACCACCACCACCCCCCAACCTTCCTCTTCCTCAGTATCGCATTTCCCTTGTTTATTTACTTCCTGGTTATTCTGTTTCTGTCGTTGGTTTTTCCTCCTTCTGACCCCTGGTACAAGCATTGTCCACATTCTAGTTCTCTTCCTACTGTTCTTTTCATGACTACCTTCTGTGTTGTTAACTCTTAAATGAGGGTATGATAGTTAAGAGCTTGGGTTCTGGAGTTTTATCTTTTTTTGCAGTTTTTGGCCAGGGCCGTGTTTGAACCTGCCACCTCTGGTATATGAGGCTGGCGCCCCACTCCTTGAGCCACAGGCCTTAATGGCCTGACTTTGAATCCTTCACTACTTTCTAGTTGTGTGAACTTTGGAAAGTTACTTGAGTTTTTGAGCCTCACCTCCTCATCTGTGAAATGGAGCATATGTAAAGTGCTTAGTTAACACAGGGCCTGACCCACAAAAAGGACTCAATAAATTGTAACAATTGTTAGCCTTACCTTTGTACTCTTTATTGAGTCCCAGTCCTGCAGCACTTACTAGACTCTTCCATTAGATGTCCTGCTCGGACCTCAGATCCACTTGTCAGAATTCTCCAGATACTGGTAGAAGGTGCAGCTTTCTGAGAGCTAGAAGGTGGGGGAAACCTGAAAAAGACTGATAGTCTCATCAACTCCTCAAAGATACCTGACCTCAGTGGAGAAGAACCTGAAGAATAGTTCCCGCAGGCCTCCAACCCCTGTGCTGCCTGACTCTTGGGATCCATAAGGGTAGGCAGGGCTGCCATTAAGAGAGCAAATGGAGGATGTGAACCCAACCTTTAAAAAAAGCACTAGGTGGTAAGAGATGTTAACAGATCAGCAGAGCTTAGAGGTGGTTGAGAAAGGTGAGAGCAACACCCTCGAGGCATCAACTGACTTTAGGTTGGGGCTACCCTCAAGCGCTGGGGATTTGGCAGCGCAGAAGCCAGAGGTGTTCCTGTTTTTAGGGGAATTGTCGCAGGTCTCCTCTGCCACCCTTGTGAATGTTCCTCATTAAGCCATATGTGTGAAGCAGGGCATACAGCTCCCTCTCAGCCCTACTGTCCCCACCTCCTTTCTGCTTTTTCTTTTTTTTTTTTGAGACAGAGTCTCAAGCTGTCGCCCTGGGTAAAGTGCTATGGCATCATAACTCACAGCAACCTCCAAGGCTTGCGCTCAAGCGATCCTCTCACCTCTGGGTTTTTTGGGTTTTTTTTTTCTATTTTTAGTAGAGATGGGGTCTCGCTTTTGCTCAGGCTGGTCTCAAACTCATGAGCTCAAGCTATCCACCTGCCTGGCCTCCTAGATTCCTCTCTGCTCTTACTAAGCACATAACTGGAGTCATGGGCGGTGGGGGGAGTGGGGTGGGATAGCATCACAGCTGTTTGCTCAGAGGAAGCATGGCCAAGTTCAGTGCTCTGGCTCCGAATCAGAATGTACCCCTGTTTGAATTACTATTATTACCCCTTCTGCCATTACTATCTTTGTAACCCTAGGCAAGTTGTTTAACTTCTTTATGCTTCATCTAGACAATAGGGATGATAATAAGCCTATCTAATAGTAGCTAGCTTTAGTAAAACAATGCAGGTAAAGCAATTAGCTTGGTCCCTTTATACCACCTGGAGCCAAGGGCCCTGTCTTTGCAGAAACATCCACCCCATCCAGCCCCCTCCCCCACTTCTATATTTACCCCATCTGTGATGTCCTCTGTTTGCACATCCATCTCTGCCTTTGGATTGTATAGGTCTGTGTCCTTGGTGCCCAGCACAGGACCTGGCATACCTACGATCTTTTTGTTGTTGCTGTTTTGAGACAGAGTCTCACTCTGTTGACCTATGTAGAGTACTGTAGTGTCATAGCTGACAGCAACCTCAAACTCTTGGGCTTAAGTGATCCTCTTGCCTCAGCCTCCTAAGTAGCTAAGACTAGAGGCTTGTGCCACCATGCCCAGCTGGTTTTTTTATGTTTAGTGGGTGGGTGGTGGGAATGTCTCTCTCTTGTTCGGGTCATCTCTAACTCCTGACTTCAAGCAATCCAACTGCCTCAGCCTCCCTGAGTGCTAGGATTACAGGCTTAAGTCACTACACCTTAACGAATGCATGTTTATTGTTAGAAGGAATTGATGAAACACAGGAAGACCCAGGATAATCCAGAGGGAAATGTAAGTGGCCTCAGAGTTCTACTATTCACTTTGGCTCACTCACTACACTCACCACAAATGGAGGGCATAGACCAATCACCATCCTGGGGGCTGGAATACTGCAATGCATGTGATAGGCTGGGCTTCTGGCCACATGGAGGGAGGGAACTGTCCAGGGGGTGAAGAATGTTAAGGTTTAAAGCTGATGACACCTTTCAACTGGGAAGTTGCTAGTAGGGAGGAGACCAGGCTGCTGTGAGAGTATAGAGCAGAGGTGCTATATTAGGAAGAGTTTCTCGGCAGATGTGACAAACATCCCAAAGAAGGAGCACACTAGGATGAAGCCAAAGGTGGAAACAAGGTTTTCAGGCAGAGGGAACAGCAATGCAAAGGGTCCTGAGGCAGACAGAGGGCAACTAGGCTGCTGGGTAAAGCCAACAAAAAAAGCGGCTCAGTAAGAATTTGAGCCTTTATCCTGGTGATCAGCTACCATTTATTCAATTTAATGTATACATGCTCTGTGCTAAATACTTTGCACATTTTCTTTCTTTTTTTTTTTTTTTTTTGAGACAGAGCCTCAAGCTATCCCCCTGGCTAGAGTGCCATGGCATCACAGCTCATAGCAACCTCCAACTCCTGGGCTCAAGTGAGTCTCCTGCCTCAGCCTCCCAAGTAGCTGGGACCACAGGCACCCGCCACAACGCCCGGCCATTTTTTGGTTGCGGCCATCATTGTTGTTTGGCGGGCCGGGCTGGAGATTCGAACCCGCCACCTTAGGTGTACGTGGCTGGCGCCTTAGCCGATTGAGCCACAGGCACCTCATCTTGGAGGTTGTTGGCCTGCCATTTAGGTAGGTGACGGCTGGAACCAAAAAGACCTGAGCTCCACAGGGACTTGTCTACCAGGCTCTTTAGAAGCAGCAGCAGGCAGGGTTTGCTTCACCCTCTTCCTGAGGCAGGAGACCCCAGCAGCTCTTGTGATCTCATGAAGCCAGTGAGTTCCTGCTCCCTGGACTGAGTTATTCATTCACTGGTAGGTCCCAGGTCTGGCAGAGCTGCAGTGTTGACTGCCTGGGCCCACAGTCCGAAGCGACTTATTTCTTTAGCCCCCAGAAAGTCCAAAATCCATTTCTTCATTTAGCATTTTACCCTCCTACCTCCAGGTACTCTTTCTTAAATGAAATTCCTAGGAGTCTTACTTAGGCTTTGGGAATTGTTTCTTTAGCTTTCCTTCCTGAGATGGAGCCATAGTCAGATCCTGGTTTTTCTCAGTTTTTCCTCTTCCACTTTATACTCCTTTCTCTTCCTGCTTCCTGCACCTTGCTATGAAAATTGTTATTTATTTTCTTAGAATCACAAACTTGTAAAGTTCTTTTGTGTTTTGATTACTTTTCCTGTATATGTTAATTTATAATATATGTATATATATGTGTTATTGTGTACTCTATCCTATATTCTGTGAAAATAGAACTCTATCCTATATTCTCTAAGAAAATAGAAATTTTCTGAGGAAATAAGTAGGCAGGAAACTAGAGTGAAACAAATATGACACCCTCTCAGCCCCACTGTTGTTGTCTGTAAACTCAGATTTGTACTGTGAATTCTCAACTTTGTGTTTTCTGATTGAATTTGACTTGGTGCCAGGATCCCCCCCTCTTCCCAGATCTGGATTGTTGGTCTTGCTCTGGTCTACCTGCCTATTTTGTTAAGGACAAGGACTGGGCTTCTGGCCTCTTCTCCAACTATTGCTTGTGTCATAACAATGCCAAGATACATACTGACAGATGAGATTTTATAATTTCACGTTATTTGCAATATCAATTCCCTTGTATATAAAATGTTTATAATTTCAATTCTGCACAGTTTATGAGGCCATTACTGTAAGATGATTAAATTATCGATGCAGAATTTTGACATTGAGAACTCAATGTGATAACCTTTCTTAATCTGAAGAAAATTTTCAAATTTCACTACACACACACACACACCCAACAAACACAAGCCACTATGTAAGTCAGAGCAACCTCTTACTGAGAACAATTAGGAAATCTCAAAAATAGGCACAGACATTTGTTATAAAGGCATCAGAGAACCAGCATGTTAGTAAATGATTATAGTGGTAAAGTCTAAGTGAAAAATGGAACCCAGAATGGTAAACCTGGCTTGGTCAGGCTTTCTTCTTGTGTTTTCAGATTCTGGAAGAGGCAACTGAGAGGCTGAGGAACCAAGCAGAGATTTTAACAGATTCACAGGCTCAGGGAAACAAAACTTAGAATCAGGGCTTGCCAAGTCTTTTCTTTAGGAATAAGCTTATAATAGAAGTAAAGTATTTCTCCTTGGTATGGAAGTCAAGCATCGAATAATTTGAATTCCTGATTAGATTGAGTTAATAAGGACTTCCTGACATTTCTAGAAAATTAAAAAATATTCTTTCATGGAAGATAATGTCATCAGAGGCCTCAAATTATCTCTTTAATTTCCCATAGAACACAGCTGGCCCTTAAAAAAGCACAGAAGACACAAAAACACGATGGAAAACCAAAGAAACAGAAAAATAGACTCAGAGGTTCCCTGTAAGGGGAAATATCTGACATCAACTTTTGAAAAATGATGCATAATCTTATTTAGGAAATAGTGAAGACTGAGATTATTGGCAGTATAAATTTGATTTAGCATGAGAAAATTATTTAATTTCTCACTTTACAAGACTAATGGGGGAAAGTCATAGAAAGTCATCTCAATAAGTAAATAAAAGAATATTCAAAATCCATTTACAATAAAAACATTTAGCATCTAGGAATAGAAGTCCATTTGATAGAGATAGCTAAAAGAGAGTCCTATGGCAAACATTATACTGAATGATAAAATAGTGATAGATCAGAATGAAACAGTGATGCCCACTGTCACCACTTCTATCGGATATTATTGGATATGTTAGGATGTACAATAAGGTAAGCAAAAGACATAAAAGATGTATAGTTGGAAAATGTGATCTCAGAGACCAAAATAAATGCCCTTTATAAACTAAGATAGATCCTAAAGTTCAGAAAATAAGAAGTTATCTATGGATGAAGGGTTCAGGGGCTGGCTGACATGGCACATTTCTAAATTTCTAGGGCTACAAAAAAAGTAACACTCTTGTTACACTCCTAAGTAGTAGAAACTATCAGGCAAATGAACAGCTAATTTATTATCCAGACAGCAACAACTGTGATTGGACAGAGGAGTGGCCTTACACTCTCTCCTGATGGGCAGCTGCACACTTTAAGCCAGTTGTGGCAAGCTTATAGAGGCTGCGTCCAACTACCTTTGTGTCTTGTAGTTCACTTTTTGATGCCGAGAGCCACATTCTACCTTATTTAAATTAACGCTAACACCAAAGTGAATGTGGAATGTATGTTACACCTATATTTCCCATTGTGCATGTGCTTCCCCCTCAAGCCTGCTGAAATATGTGACTCTGTGGTGCCTTTGGCCCGCCCCAGGGACGACTGATACTGCCAATAAAGCTCTCCTTCCTAGTATTTAGTCATCCCGGTGGTCTTTTGGATGATGAAAGAAACAAAATTTTTATCATTTATGATAAGATTTTATAAATTCTCTAACATATATGTGAACTATTAAAATTAATATATGAGTTTAACCAAGGTATGGACAAAAGGACAATATTTAACCATTCTTTCAATATGCCAATAATAAAGTAAAACTTACCAGCAGTATAACATAAAAATTAAGTGTACCAATAATAAAATAAAATTCAAAGGGACATGTGATTAATATTAGCACAAAAATACCTAGGACAGATACTGTGTGAGGCTACTATGCAGAATAGGTAGAATATTGCTGAGGAAAGGCAGATATATAAGGGCAAAATAACCCCAATCACGTTTTTTGCTGATTATTTTTTTTTTTTGGTAGAAATTCAAATGCTGACTCTAAAATTTATAAATTAAA
>CAUYQV010147202.1:0-56018 GCA_963574575.1 Galagoides demidoff
TTTTTTTTTTTTGAGACGGAGCCTCAAGCTATCACCCTGGGTAGAGTGCCATGGCATCACAGCTCATAGCAACCTCCAACTCCTGGGCTCAAGCGAGTCTCCTGCCTCCGCCTCCCAAGTAGCTGGGACCACAGGCACCTGTCACAATGCCCAGCCATTTTTTGGTTGCAGCCATCATTGTTGTTTGGCGGCCCCGACTGGGGATTCAAACCCGCCACCTTAGGTGTACGTGGCTGGCGCCTTAGCCGATTGAGCCACAGGCGCCGAGCCGACCTCCCTAATCTTAATTTTACATGTAAATTAAATGTAAAATGAAATGAATTCTATCACATTATTTTTTTTAAAAAAGAAAAATTACTTGGGTGTCATAGCAGATGCCTATAGTCCCAGCCACTTCGGAGGCTAAGGCATAAGGACCACTTGAACCCAAGAGTTTGAGGTTGCTATGAGATAGGTTGATGTCATGGCACTCTAACCTGGACAGCAGAGTACACTCTGTCTCAAAAAATAAAATAAAATTATTTTTAGATATGGGGTCTCACTATGTTGCCCAGGATAGTCTTGAACTCCTGGCCTCAAGTGATCCTCTTGCCTCAGCCTCTTGAGTAGCTGAGATTACAAGTGTGAGGCACCATGTCCAGCTTTGAGTTCATTTTACTGCAAGTGACAGAGCTCTATTGAGCTCAAGCAAAAAAGAGATTTCATGAATTTAGAAACAAGAAAGTCTAGGATTGGGTTGAACACCAGGCATGCTAATTTTGCATCAGGATTCTCTCTCTCTTCCTTGCCATCTCTCAGTCCCTCCAAGTGATGGTAAAGGATATATTGGCATCCAATCATGATTACAGCCCCCAAAGAAGGTGGGGGGGTCTTCTCAACACAAGCCTTATAATGGAATTTAAGGAGCATGCTGATTGGCTCATTTGAGTCACATGACTAAATATGACCAATCACTGTACCCAGAGTCATAGAATACTGTAATTGGTTGGCCCTGTGGATCACTTGAGGTCAGGAGTTCAAGACCAGTCTGAGCAAGAGTGAGACCCTACCTCTACAAAACATAGAAAAAGTTAGCTGGGCATGGTAGTGTGTGCCTATAGTCCTAGCTACTTGAGAGGCTAAGGCAGAAGGATTGCTTGAGCTTAGAAGTTTGAGGTTGTGGTGAGCTATGATGATGCCACTGCACTCCAGCCAGGGTGACAGAGTGAGACTGAAAAGCAAAACAAAACAAAACCAAAAAAAAGAAGCTTGAGTCTTTCTTCTAAGTCCTTGCTGAAAGCTTCATGAAAGCTCCCCTGTATTCAAGCATCCTTGTCCTCAAGAAACATTCAGTCAGAATTCCAAAATAAAATAGGCAACAACTTAATCAAGTATTTTTCTTCCATTTGGCAAAGATATCTAGCTTCCTGGGCAAGGCTTGTCTACAGTGCTGCCCATATACATCTAGGTAGGTTGTGCACTGCACAAACATAGTGAGCCAGCCCTATTCACTGTATAGTCCATCTGTGTGGTAGCCCTGGCTCTCTACCCTCCCCACACTTTGCTTAGCTAATTTCACATTTTAAATTATTTCCCTGAATACCCTTCCCCTTCCAGGTACCAATTTCTAAATTAATCAAGATTGTCATAGATACAAGGGACAGAACCCACCATAACTAGCTCAAACACTCAGGAAATCTGTTGGCTCATCATACTGGAAAGAATGAGAACCCCAGCTTCAGGTACAGCTACAGCCAGGAGCTCAACCAATATAGCCAGAGCTATAGCTCTGACTCTCACATCTACATCCTAATGTATGGGCCTCAGTGTGCAGTGGGAAAGGTGGCCACAGTTAGAATGAGCCCCTACAACTCATGATTCCACATGAAGAACAAGAATGAGACAATTCAATGTCATGTTCTCATTCCAGACCTAATTATTGCAGCTAGGGGATGGGGCTCTCTGACTTACATCTAGATCACAAGGTTCTGGGAAGCTGTGTTTGACACAGGTCCATTGTGAGTAATGGAGAGTATCCCACAAAGGAAAACCAATGTGCTGAGAGAGGTACTAAGTGGAGAGAAATAACAGATATCATCACAAATATTATTTTGTAGTGGGATCATCTAGGAGAAGGAAGGATGAGAAACCAGCGACATAATCCAATTGAAGTTTCATATCTCTCAGATCTGCTATAGGCTCCACAGGGCATAAGTCCAGCACAGATCAAGAGGGTTAAGGAAGGAGGGGGAACACTCCCAGAGGCCTGATTTGCTCAGGGCTGTCTGTATTTAAGCATAGTTGGTGTTAAAACCCACTAACACCACCAGAAACTTACCAGTGGTTAAAATAAAAAAAAAAAGATTTATTAAGCTTGCTTCATTAAGGAACACTGCATACCAGGGAACCATAGCTTGTGTCTGTAAAGGGGGAGCTGGTGGCAGGGGGGCTTCTTACAGGATGTGGGCTTATGCTGGGTGGTTTTAAGGAGAGTTGAAGCATTTATAGGATGGTGGTGTCAGGAACCAGGGATCAAATTGGTGACTGGGTATTTCCATGATTTTTATCTTAGTGGTGGAAGGATGCAAATAGGCTTGGAATTGTCATTGGTAAGAAAGCAGCAGTGGCTCGGTGCCTATGGCTCAAGTGGCTAAGGCACCAGCCATACACACCTAAGGTGGCGGGTTCGAATCCAGCCCGGGCCCACTAAAACAACAATGACGGCTTCAACCAAAAAAAAAAAAAAAAATAGCCGGGCACTGTGGCAGGCGCCTGTGGTCCCAGCTACTTGGGAGGCTGAGGCAGGAGACTTGCTTGAGCCCAGGAGTTGGAAGTTGCTGTAAGCTGTGATGCCATGCCACTCTACCCAGGGGGATAGCTTGAGGCTCTGTCTCAAAAAAAAAAAAAAAAGAAAGCAGTTATTTGTGTTACTTGGATAAGAAAGTGTATGTTCATTTTGTGGTTGTAGACACTCGTCTCTATCTTGGATCAAATATGGTCACAGTGTGGCCTTGTCTGATCATTGTTTATATTCTGTGACTGTTGTTTATGTTTAGTGAAGAACATCATGGCCCAGCTGCCAGGAGATGTTTCTTTCTCTCTCTCTCTCTCTCAGATCTGTCTCCAGGTAGCTGCTCAGAGCCTTTCCCAGCCCTTAGGTTCTCCAGGAATCATCTCTTACATCAGATACCTGAAGTCCACCAGGGACAGCAGGACCCATCATCTGGGTAGGAGGCTAAAAACACCAGGGAAGAGTATGCTAAAGCCACCCTGGGAGGCGTTAAAGGGTATTATCCAGAAATGGCGGAAGGTTTCACCATAAAAAAGAAGGAAGGGAGGATGGAAGGAGAAAGGGAAAGAAGGAAGGATGGAAGGAAGGAAGGAAGGAAAGAAGGGAGGATGGAGGGAGGAAGGGAAAGAAGGAAGGAAGGAAGGATGGAGGGAGGAAGGGAAAGAAGAAAGGAAGGAAGGAAAGAAGGGAGGGAGGGAGGAAGGGAAAGAAAGAAAAGAGAGAGAAGAGAAAAGAGAGAGGAGGAGGAAAGGGGGGAGAGGGGAGGAGAGAAGGGAAAGGAAGGAAAGGGAAGGTAAAAGAAGGGAAGGAAGAAAAGAAAATTGGGGAAATGCTGGATTAAGCAGACAGGCCTGTCTTTAAACTGCAGGGCTTCTCCGAGGCTTGAGTGCTCCTGAGCATCGCAAGTCTGCAGGAACAACAGCATGTTCGGTGTTTTTTGAACAAAGTTAGAGTCAGAGATATGGGCAGGAGCCAGAGACAGAGAGAAGCAGAGACAAAGAGGGACAGAGGCAGAGAAGGTGTCAAGAACAGACGCAGAGGGAAAGGAACAGGGATGGAAAGGCAGGGATAAAGAGAGACAGAGAATGGAATACAGAAAGATAGGGACTGAAAGAGACGGGGAAGAGGAAAGTCAGAGAGAGAAACAGATATAGAAGGGCAGGCAGGATCAGGGCCGAGAGGGGCACCGGAACAGACAGAGGGACCCGGCCCGGACGGTGCGGGTAGGGCGCGGCGCAGACAAAGGCGCGGCCTCGCGGCCCCGGGCGGCTGGACCGGGACAAAGGCTGGCCCGGGGGGCGGGGGCAGCGGCGATGGCGACGACCGCGGCGAGAGCGGGCGAACTACAAGTCCCAGCAGCTCCCGCTGCGGCCCTCGGCCAGCCCCTCTCGCTCCCCGGGTGCTCCTGGCGGGGCCGCTGGGCCGAGGGGGCCGCCGGCGGGGCTGGCGGGCTGGGGGCTTCCTGCAGGCCCGGGGGGCGCCGGCGGCCGGCGCGGGCGCGGCGGGCCGGGCAGGGGCGAGGGGCGCCGGGTGAGTGTCCCCACGAGCGGGCCGGGACCGGGCGGGGGCCGGGCGGGGTTCGGGCAGGGGGCCCAGGTGGCGAGGCGCGGCCTGGGGCGACTTCTGTTCCCCGGCCTCGCTCGCCACCGGCGGTGACCTGAGCTAGCCAGGTCGTGGGCGCGATCGGAGCGGACCCCGCGGCCGGCAGGCCTAGCTAGCCCATTCTGCTGATGAGGCCTGGGGGGAGGGCCCCTGAGGCTGTGAGCCTTCAATCAGATGGGGTTGGGGGCCCGCCAGCTCTAGAATTGGGAGTTCAGGACCCTCCCAACCCAGGCGGCCATCCGGAGCCCCCTACTCTCCTGGAACCCAGGAGGGGGGGTCCCTGGGTATTGTTCCCACCTCCCGCCTGGGCCCGGGGTCACGAGTTCACGAGGTCCTTTCCTCAAGAAGGGTATTCCAGGGGTTCTCCTCCCCCAGGACCCAGGAAGGAGCCTAGCTATTGTTCCCCGCCTCCAGTCTTGGAGCCTGGCGTTCTGGAAGCCCCTCCCCCAGATCGTGTACCAGGGGTCCGCCTGCTCCCCATGAACTCAAGAAGAACCCCACTGATTGCTCCTCCCACCTTCCAGTTAAATGGGAATTCAGGAGGCCCCTCCCTCTGGAGGCAATCTAAGGGCTTCTCTGCCCCTCAGGAACTCAGGAAAGGGGGGACCCAGGTATTGTTCCCCCACTGTCCAAATAGGGGATCTGGGTCCAGGAGGCTGTGCAGGAACTCAGCTGTCTCTACTCCACCATTCTCAGCTATGGGGCTCTGGTTTACTATGTCCCTCCCCAAAGGAACACACCTACTTATTCTTTGCCTAGCACCCATGGGGTGAGTAGCTCAGCATCTCTGCAACAGGTAATCTTGAGCTCCTTGTTCCTCCTCAGAAGGGGTACCAGCTATTGTTTTTCAGCCTGTCTGTCTGTTCCCAATCATGATACTGGAATTCAGCTCAGTTCAGAATCTTTCCTCCAAAAAGGAAAACAAGTGTGTTGACACCATCCCGGTGCCCCAGGCATGGGAGGAGATAGTCTGGGGCTTTCATCTGTAACCCAGGAGGGTCCCCAGGTATTATTTTCACGTACCCTCCAGCTAGTGGTTAGAATTCAGGATCTTCTAGATCTGGGGCAGTTTAGCACACACCTATCCTATAGTCTCAGCTACTTGGGGGCTTGGGAGGCAAAGGTAGGAAGATCACTTGACCCCAGGAATCCAAGACCAGTCTGGGTAGGATAGTGAGACCCCATCTCAGAAGAAAACAAAACGAAACAACAACAACAACAACAAAAAGAATTTGGGATCTTCTAGCCAATTGAGAAAACAGGTATACCAACAACTGTCCCCACCCTCATGACAGTAGCATCCAGGAGTTTCCCTTTCTTCCCCTCCCAGCCAAGAAAGAAAGGTCTCATTCATCTTTCCTTCACACTCTCTGGCTTTAGGAAGAGGTTTTCTGGATTTAAGGAATAACACAGATGTTTTGACACTCCTACCCTGAGCTGTGAGGTCTGGAATTTAGGTTGTGTTCTCAGGAGGCAAGCAGGGTCCTCCCATCCTCCCCTGGTGACCTAAGAGGGGTGCCAGGTGTCATTTGCCCATGACTCCTATCCCTCAGCCATAGGGTCCAGCCCTCAGGATGCTACTACCTCTCTAGAAGGTGAACCAGAGATCCCCTCCCTACCAGCAACCCCCAACTATGGGACAGGAGTTCAGGCCACGTGCTCAGGAACACAGGAACTCTGACAACTTATCTATCTTCTTCCCCCTTGAGGGGATTCCTGCTGAGGGGGTTGGAACCTACGAGTCTCCTCCACAGGACCCCATCTTCCCACAGAGGAACCCAAGATGGAGAGAGGGGCAGAGTCATGGAGTTGGGCACTGGAGACCTCTAATGCTGGGTCCCATGACTACCATCCAGGTTGGAGGCTGAATTGGGAGAGTCCCACCATGTCCCACCACCAGGGTCCCTCTACTCCCTGCCCTGAATGGAGAGAGTCAGAAATCTCCCTGAAGTTGAAGACAAGGGAAAAATCCATGTGTATGCTTAGTAGTGGGTTCTAGAGGCACAGCCTGTCACCTTACCCATCCCTGCCCAGATTCCAAGAGACTCCCCCACCTTTCCTCAGAACCTACCTCCATCCACCTATGTCCTCCCCTCTGCAGATCCTGCCCCAGAACCGGGGGGCACTTCTACACCTGGGATGAGGCGCTCTGTTCTGGTCAGGAACCCAGGCCACAAAGGCCTGAGGTTCCTTTATAAAGAGCCTGACTCTGACTCAGAGGACCTGGACCCCAATCCTGAAGATCTGGACCCAGTTTCTGAAGACCCAAGACCTGACTCAGAAGACCTCAATACTGTCTCAGAAGTTGTGGACCCCAGCTATGAAGATCAGGGGCCAGTGTCAGAGGATCTGGACCCTGATGCTGAAGCTCCAGGCTCTATCTTGGGGAACCGTGATTCTGAACCCCAAGATCCAGACCCCATGTCTTCAAGTTTCGACCTCGATCCAGATGTTATCGGCCCTGTACCCTTGGTTCTCGACCCTAACAGCGACACCCTCAGCCCTGCTGCTCCAGACGCGGACCCCCTCGCGTCCGACCTCACTGCCACCTCCCAGGTCTTGGCTACCAGCCCCGCGGTGCTGTCCGCCCCTGCCAGCCCGCCCCGGCCCTTCTCCTGCCCCGATTGCGGGAGAGCCTTTCGCCGCAGCTCGGGGTTGAGCCAGCACCGCCGCACCCACAGCGGCGAGAAGCCGTACCGCTGCCCTGACTGCGGCAAGTCGTTCAGCCACGGCGCCACGCTGGCGCAGCACCGAGGTATCCACACTGGCGCCCGGCCGTACCAGTGCGCGGCGTGCGGCAAAGCCTTCGGCTGGCGCTCAACGCTGCTGAAGCACCGCAGCAGCCACAGCGGGGAGAAGCCACACCACTGCCCAGTGTGTGGTAAGGCCTTCGGGCATGGCTCGCTGCTAGCGCAGCACCTGCGCACCCACGGTGGCCCGCGGCCCCACAAGTGCCCTGTGTGCGCCAAGGGCTTTGGGCAGGGCTCAGCTCTTCTTAAGCACCTGCGCACGCACACGGGTGAGCGGCCCTACCCGTGCCCGCAGTGCGGAAAAGCCTTTGGGCAGAGCTCAGCGCTGCTGCAGCACCAGCGCACGCACACAGCAGAGCGCCCCTATCGCTGTCCCCACTGTGGCAAGGCATTCGGGCAGAGCTCCAACCTGCAGCACCACCTGCGAATCCACACGGGCGAGCGGCCCTATGCCTGCCCACACTGCTCCAAGGCCTTTGGGCAGAGCTCAGCGCTGCTGCAGCATCTGCACGTGCATTCGGGCGAGCGGCCCTACCGCTGCCAGCTCTGCGGCAAGGCCTTCGGCCAAGCCTCCAGCCTCACCAAGCACAAAAGGGTGCACGAAGGCGCGGCCGCCGCCGCTGCAGCTGCCAGCCTAGGCCTTGGGCCTGACCTGAGCTCGGCATCTGTGATGAGACCGGGACAGGTCTCCCTTCTGGGTCCTGAGGCTGTCTCCATGCTAGGCTCTGGCCTGGGCCTCAGCCCTGGCACCAGCTCTGGCAGTGTCCCTGACCCTGGCTCTGAGTTGAGCACTCTCCAGAATCCCGGCCCTAAGCCCCTCTCTAGCTCCAAATCCACCCCTAGCCCTAATCCCGTGGAATCTTCTGACCCTAAGCCTAGGCACAATGCTGATCCTGACCTTGTGCCCAGGCCTGACCATAAATTTGATCCCGGTCTCAACCCTGCTCCCTGCTCCCCAGCCCATGACACTGTCAGCCCAGCCCTCCCTACTGGTGAGAGTCCTGAGTGGGTACAGGAGCAAGGGGCACTGCTGGGGCCCGATGGCTGAAGGGAGCGCTGGCACCCAAGGGGGCCTGGGGAAGTTGTGTGTTGTGCAGTTAGTAAAATCCTCTCACTGCTTCCCGGCTCTGTGTCGTGGTTTGCCTTTTGCACTTTCTTCCCTGACTCATGGCCCCTTTCTCTGAAGATGTAAGGGTGTGGCCTGGGCCAGCCATAATCTGAAGTCCTAGTAATCCTGGCTTGCTTCTTATATTGGGAGGCACACCAGCCTCCTCTATAAAGTTTCACATTGGTCCATCTTATTAGTCACCATTCTGTACTCTGCTAATGTACCCCTTGCCATTTGTAGCCTACCAAACAAGTATACCACTGGACAAAAGAAAGCTGCTCATTTATGCATTCAACAAACATCTCTTGATTGCTGGGGTCTGAGCACAGAGCAAAATAAGCATAGTCTGCACCCTCACAAAGCTCACAGATATCAGAAATTTTTAAAAGGTAATTACAGGGTATGGTACATTGGAGAAGCATAACAAGACTTCTGGCAAGACACAATGTTTCATGCTTATAATTCTCATGCCTGTAATCCTAGCACTCTGGGAGGCTGAGGCAAGAGGATCACTAGAAGACAGTAGTTTGAGGTTGTAGTGAGCTATTATGGCACGACTGCACTCTACCCAGGGCTACAGTTTGTTTCTGTCTCCAAGGGGGGGGGGAACTTCTAATTTAGACGGGGAGAACAGCTTTCTCAAGAAAGGATTTTACAGTAATAACCACTGATCATTAATTTAACAATCAATACTATTTGCCCAGCTTTATGTGCCATGCTCTTGCATTCTTTCATTTAATTCTTTCAACAGCCCCACCAGGCAGGTAACTCTGATCAAGAGGTCTTCATTTTACAAATAAGGCGTTTAAGAGACTCTGGAAGATGTAGTAGTGGCAGTTGGCAGTGCCTAGATATTTTTTAAATTTTAATTGTTTTTTTGAGACAAAATCTCAATATGTTCCTCACGCTGGTCTCAAACTCCTGAATCAAGCAATCTTTAGGTCCTTGACCTCCCTAAATTCTGGGATTACAGAAATGAGCTGCTTTGCCTGGCCAGTGCCTAGATTTAAACCCAAATTGCCCTCCCCATAGTGTAAGTTCTTAACCATTACTCTCCAGGGCAAGACTGTGCAAAGGCCCTCGGGCTATCGATGTGCAATGGAAAGAGGCAGGAGCCAGACCAGAAGGCCCTGGCCTATGGAAGTGGGGAGTTGGCTTGCCATTCCATAAAAATGGGAAGGGAAGGGCAAGTTCTGGCAGGGGACTGATAGGAATTAGTCTTTGAAGAGGGTTCTAGCTTCTAAGTGGAGAGCCAGGGTAGAGGGAAGCTGAGACTAGGCAGGAGGTTACTTAGGGGTAAATTTTTTGATTTCCACTTTTCAGGTCAGGAATATTGAAGAACTCTGGGCTGGGGGGCCCTAGGGGAAGGATAAGTGGTTCTATTTGGTACTTAATGAGGAAATTGGGTTTGCTATTGGTCCGGATGAGGGGGACAAAAGGACTTCCTAGGAGAAAGGAAGAAGGAAGCCTTCAGATAGCGCGCAGGGTCATCACCAGACACCGCGGGTGTTAAGGGGTCAAGTTCTGGACGTGGAAGTCACGAGGCTAGCACCCGGACGCAGGGCACTACAAGAGGCGAGGCGGAGTTCGCTGATGCCACACTTAGAGCCAACCCCCGGCACGGTGGTAACGGGACCTACCGAACGACTTTTACTAGGAGGGTGCCGGCTGAGACACGCATGCGCGCTGCCCTGGCGAGAGGCCGGGAGGTTGGGGGAAGTTGTCCTGGCGTCAGGGGCGGGACCGAATCGGTCACGTGGGACTCTGTGCCTCTCTGGTCACGTGATCCAGGCACAGCTCAGCTGATGCTGGAGTGTTTGAAGCCGCGCGGAGAGGGAGCGAAGCCGCGGTGACAGCGACGGGCTCTCGGACCCAGGCTGCCCACGGTTGTGCCCGCCGGCGTCCCGCGTTCCCCGGCTCAGCATGGCAGCCCCAGTGGGCCGGTGCTGCTCAGGTGAGAGCGCGAGCTGCACTGCGGGTCCTGGACTGCAGGCGGAGGGTGGACCGGCGGGCTGCTAGCTTCTGCGACCTGGAACGGGAGGGCTTCCAGTTTCTTTTTCTATACTCCGGCTGACCCCTCAGCTTCCCCATGGTGGAGATACGGGCAGAGACGGCTCCTAGAACCTGGGCAGCGGATGAGCACCAGCTTCTCCGACCTGGGGCTGCGGGTTCCTGTGATTTCCCCTTCCCGAAGCCAGACTCTGCTCAGAGTTATCACTCTCAGGCAGCGAGCTAGCTGCCAGTCGGGGGCTGAGGTTCCCAGGATTTCCAATTAGAGGCTAGGTTTTGATAGCGCAAGTTTGTTGGAATTCAGCAGGCACCTGTTTCTCCAGCCAGCACTTGAGACTCCCATGTTTCCCCTCCTGATTCCAGCAGGCAAAGGCTTCAGCTTCCCTAAACTCGAGCAAAGAGCTGGAGAGATTGCCTCCAGGTGACTAACTCAGTTTCAGGTGTCCAAACCCGTGCAAACTGCACCTTCTTCTTTTGAGACAGAGTCTCACTGTCTGGCCCTCGGTAGAGTACTGTGGCGTCACAGTTCACAGCAACCTCAAACTCTTGGGCTTAAGCGATCCTCTTGCCTCAGCCTCCCAAGTGACGGGGACTACAGGCGCCGCCACAACACCCGGCTATTTTTTTTGTTGCAGTTGTCATTGTTGTTTTTAGGCCCAGGCCAGGTTCTAACCCACCAGCCTCGGTGTATGTGGCCGGCGCCCTACCCACTGAGCTATGGGCTCCGCACTAGCTGCCCCTTCTTAAACTCAGGCTTCCACCTGGTGCAGAGGTCGCCTTTCCTTGGGGAGGCTTGAGGAAGACCCTTGTGTTGGCCACCCCTTCTGGAGCTAGATGGGGACCTCCACCTGATAGGTGCACTACCTGGCAGGGTCTGGGGTGTGCTCACTGTGACCTTAGCCAGAGATGCAGAGCCTCCGCTCTGGTGTCACCTGAGACTGACTTGTAAATAGCCACAGTAGCATCCAAGTACCAAAGGGAGGGGCCCTCTCTGCACAGCAGGTTCTGACAGCATTCACATTTATCCTGACAGCTTTGCAGGCTGGGGCCAGGCCCTGGAAAGCATTGGGGCTCTCCCAGAGGTTATGTGTCCAGGGACAGTTCTGGCCTACAGTTACAGGCTGTGACTCCAGCAGTTGCAGAAACCCTGGATCTTCTCCTTAGGTTCCAGAGAAATAAACAGTGATTAGATCAGTTTCTTTTTTCTGAAGAATTATTGAGGTCTTTACCTGCCTTGTCTCGCTGAATTCTCAGAGCAGCGTCAGTATCTCAGCCTAGGGGTAGACATTTTTTATTTCCACTTTTAGACTGAGGGAGGTATTCTTGGGTCACCCAACTGGGAAGTGGCAGATCTGGATTTGATCCTAGGGCTGTGTGCTTTTCAGGGGCTGGTGACTTTGTGAAAGATAAATTGAGTCTTCAGCAACTGTGTTCCATTATTATTACTGTTATGATTGATCAACCCTTTTCCAGGCCTGCGTCTCATGAGTGTATCAGCTGATGGGTGAGGTTGTTATGAGTGCAGAGGTCATCCTTTGCTATTTGTCCAGAAAAAACTGGAATGTGGGCTGAGCTCTGCACTCATGCCTGGAGGCAAGAATTGGGAAAAGCCTGAGAGCCTTGAATGTCCTGTGAGTAGCCAGTGGGATTGGCTCATTATTTGCCCTCTAATCAACAACAGGAACAATGATGGAATGTTCTGACAATTATTATGTACCAACCCCTGTGCTAAATGCTTTGTAAGTATCCAATCCTCAACATTTCCATGGAAGATGATTATTGCTCCATTTTGCAGATGAGAAAACTGAGGGTCAGAGAGACTGAGTGTTCTGTCCTGGCTGGTGAGCAGCAGAAGCAAGAATCAGCTCAGGCCCTTTTGACTCTCAAACCCAGATCTATAACTGCTGAGCAGTACTACTGCACATATCCATGCAGTGTTGCAGATCTGGTTTTCCTTAGAGCTTTCAAATTTCTTCCTTGGCAGGAACATATGGCAAGAAAAAAAGTCATCACTTCCTCTCCTGTTGGGGAAGGAGGCAGGGGAAGCTGCTTAGGCTTAGTCCCCAGCACCCTCTCCCATTTCCACAGAGACTGAGCGGCTGTTGACCCCCAACCCTGGGTATGGTACCCAGGCAGGGGCTTCACCAGCCCCTCCAACACCCCCGGAAGAGGAAGACCTTCGCCGTCGCCTCAAGTACTTTTTCATGAGTCCCTGTGACAAGTTTCGAGCCAAGGGCCGCAAGCCCTGCAAGCTGATGCTGCAAGTGGTCAAGATCCTGGTGGTCACTGTGCAGGTGAGATCAGCCCAGAAGGGGCCCCAGTGGAATGCCTCCTGGAATGAGGGTCTTGGAATGGGAGCCTAGTTCTGACTCCTCATGGCAACATGAGAATGCCAGTGGCAGTGACTAGTCAGGAAACCATCTGTGTGTGCAATGGCTCCTTTTAGGTTCAATAGCACCATTTGAGGTCTTAGCAACTGCTGTTGCCCCTACAAAGGCTCAGAGAGGTTAAGGACCTTGTCCAAAGTCACACAACATTAGGAACTAGGATTTGAACCTAGGCAGTCTGACCATGGGGTCCTTCCTCCCTCATGTTATGCCCTGTGCTGGGTTATGGGGACCCCAGTGTGAATCACTCATAGCCACTACCCTAAGTTCTTGCTTCTGCTCTTGGGCTATGTCTTTAGGCATGTTACCATGACTCTAATTTCCCCTCAGTAAAGTGGGCTTGATCATGATATGTACCCTGTAAGTATGGGTTTAACACAGAATTCGGTATCCGGTAAACTTTTTTTTTTTTTTTGAGACAGTCTCATTTTGTTGCCCTCAGTAGAGTGCTGTGGCATCATAGCTCTCAGCAACCTCATACTCCTGGGCTAAGGTGTTTGTTTTTCCTGAGCCTCCCAAGTAGCTGAGACTATGGGTGCCCACCACAACACCTGGCTGTTTTTAGGGGGTTTTGTTGTTGTTGTTGTTGTTGTAGTTTTTGGCCAGGGCTGGGCCTGAACCCGCCACCTCTGGCGTATGGGGCCGGCACCCTACACCTTAGAGCCACAGGTGCTGCCCACCTGGCTGTTTTTAGAGACAGGGTTTTACTCTTGCTCAGGCTGGTCTCAATCTCCTGAGCTCAAGCAGTCCACTGGCCTCAGCCTCCCAGGGTGCTGGGAGGTATAAAGGTGTGAGCGGCCACATCCAGTCCCCTATAAACATTTAATGAACATTTTATAAAGTATTTTGTGCTTAAGAGACAGGGCCTCGTTTTGCCACCCAGGCTGGAGTACAATGTGTTCATAGCTCACTGTAACCTTGAACTCCTGAGCTCAAGCAATCCTGCCTCAGCCTCCCAAGTAGCTGGGACTACAAGCTCATACACCACCCCTAGTTAGTTTTTAAATTTTTTTGTAGAGACAGTCTTGCTATGTGGCCTAGGCTAATATTTAATGAATATTAACCGCTACCGTGAGATATATGGGTGCCCACTGTGTTGACTGTCAGGGACATAACAGTGGGCATGGCATGGAGCTGAGTGATGTTTCTAGGGTCCTCCTTTTCCTTCTCATGCACCTATTCCCCCAGGGAAGTCCCATCCCTGCAGTGCCAACCTCTCCTACCCTCTCTGCAGCTCATCCTGTTTGGGCTCAGCAATCAGTTAGCAGTGACATTCCGGGAAGAGAACACTATTGCCTTCCGACACCTCTTCCTGCGGGGCTACTCAGATGGGGCAGATGACACCTTTGCCGCCTACACACGGGAGCAGCTATACCAAGCCATCTTCCATGCTGTGGACCAGGTGCAGCTGGGTGGGCACAGGTGGGCATGTGGCAAGGAGTATGCAGAGCTGACCGGCCTTCCCTGCTCTGCCCACAGTACCTGATGCTGCCTGACGTGTCCCTGGGCCGGTATGCCTATGTCCGGGGTGGGGGTGGGCCTTCCGTGAATGGCTCTGCATTGGCTCTCTGTCAGCAGTACTACCGCCATGGCCACGTGGACCCAGCCAATGACACCTTTGACATTGACCCAATGGTGGAAACTGGTGAGTGGTTAGAACAGGGCTTCACTCTTCAGAGCCCAGACTGCTGGGATTAAAATCACAAGCTGTGACTGTCCTATATTCATGAGATAGAGCTGTCATGATCATTAATAAATTGATGTCTGCTTTTGCTGGTTGTGGGGCTCACCCCTGTAATCCCAGCACTCTGGGAGGCTGAGGTGGGAGGATTGCCTGAGCTCAGCAATTTGAGACCAGCCTGAGCAAGAGTGAGACCTTGTCTCTACTAAAAATAGAAAAATTAGCTGGGCCTTGTAGTGGGTGACTGTAGTCCCAGCTACTTGGGAGGCTGAGGCAAAAGGATCACTTGAGTCCAGGAGGTTGCTGTGAGCTATGATGCTATAGCACTCTACCCAGGCCAACAGAGGGAGACTCTGTCTCAAAATAATAATAATAATAGTAATAATAATAATTTGATGTCTTGGCTTGGCACCTGTAGCTCAGTGGTTAGGGTGCTGGCCATATACACCAGGGCTGGTGGGTTCAAACCTAGCCTTGGCCTGCTAAACAATGATAACTACAACAAAAACAAAAAAAAGCCAAGTGTTGTCGTGGGCACCTATAGTCCCAGCTACTTGGGAGGCTAAGGCAAGAGAATCATTTAAGCCAAAGAGTTTAAGGTTGCTGTGAGCTGTGATGCTGCAGCACTCTACCAAGGGTGACAAAGTGAGACTCTGTCTCAAAAAATTTAAAAAAAAAATTGATGTTTTTAGTACAATGCTTACTATGTAGAAGCTTCTGGGTGTTATTTCTTAATATTGTTTGTTTACAATATTTGTTTGTTCATGTCTCCAAGCTGGAGATGGTGGAGGCTGCATGGCTAGTTTTAACTGGTCAAGTAGCCCTAGTCAGCACCAGTCTGGTGACGGAGTGCCAAGCCCTCGGTCTCTATAGGGAATGAGACAGACCAGGCCCTACCCTGGGGAGGAAAAACAAAATCTTAAGCAGGAAGCAGGAGTGAAGGAGGGGAGAAGGCCGCTGGGGACTCTGGGGAGACCACCCCCTGAGGCCCTTTCCTCACTCCCTGTCCTCAGAGTGCATTGGGGTGGACCCTCCTGAGCGACCTCCCCCGCCCCCCAGTGATGATCTTGCTTTCTACATTGGCAGCTCCAGTTACAAGAACCTCACTCTCAAATTCCACAAGTACTGTTTGCTCTCTTAAGGGGGCTCCCCAAGGGCTGGGCCCAGAGGCTGAGGAGGGTAGGGACCCAGGCATTGTTACCTGGGCAGCCACTTCCCTATGGGGGTGGTGGGCAGAACCCCACTGCACTGGCGCCTGCTGTGTGAGCACTTCCCTGCCAACTGCCAAGTCAGCAAGGGACTGGGGACCTGGAACCTGGGCTGGGAGGGGACCTCTAGAGCCCCCTGCCCCTCACTTGAGCCTCTCCCACAGGCTGATCAACGTCACCATCCACTTCCAGCTGAAGACCATCAATCTCCAGAGCCTCATCAACAATGAGATCCCAGACTGCTACACTTTCAGTGTCCTGGTGAGGACTCAGGGTGATCTGGGCATAGATGCGCAGGGTTTCTAAGTCTTAGGACTGACACCCAGTTAGGTAGCAGCTGAGCACTATTGGCTGAGGGCATATGTTGGGAGGGTCCAGGGAGCTTGGAGCTGCTGAGGTTTACTCTGACTTCTTCCCCCTGCAGATCATGTTTGACAATAAAGCACACAGCGGGCGTGTCCCCATCAGCCTAGAGACCCAGGCCCACATCCAGGAGTGTAAGCACCCCAGTGTCTTCAGGCACGGTGAGCCCTTGAGCCCCAGACAGGTGCTGACCAGGGCTACCTGACCAGTCAAAAGCAGCCATTGGTCACCCAAAGCTCCATGCCCCTCTAATCCTTCCTGCAGGAGACAACAGCTTCCGGCTTCTGTTTGATGTGGTGGTCATCCTCACCTGCTCGTTGTCCTTCCTGCTGTGTGCCCGCTCATTGCTCCGTGGCTTCCTGCTGCAGAATGTGAGGCCCCAGAATCATGTGTACTGGCACCTACCTCACCCAGCTCTGGGGTGACAAAGGCCAGGGGTCTTGAGGGTCTGGTGCCTGGATAGGCGCTCACCTCAGCTGCCTTCTGTAGGAATTTGTTGCATTCATGTGGCGGCAGCAGGGAAGGGTGATTAGCCTGTGGGATCGGCTGGAATTTGTCAATGGCTGGTATATCCTGCTGGTCACTAGTGATGTGCTCACCATCTCAGGCACCATCATGAAGATTGGAATCGAGGCCAAGGTGGGTCCTTACCTTGCCCTACCCTAGGCCCCTTTGCCCACCTGGTCCATGTGCTCCCTGCCAGATGGCTTGACAGTGCTCCATCCCCAGAACCTGGCAAGCTATGATGTCTGCAGCATTCTTCTGGGCACCTCGACTCTGCTCGTCTGGGTGGGCGTCATCCGCTATCTGACTTTCTTCCACAAGTACAATGTGAGTCTCTTGCACATAGGCTGGGCCTGAACCAGGAGGTGTCAGGGCCTCTGAGAGGCCACCCCATATCCCCCTGAAATAGATATGTACACACAGCACCCACCAGCCACTGTCTACAGCCTGTTGCAAGCCTCTTCCTCATACCTGACTACCCTAGACATAACCTGTCACTGCAGCTGGGCAGCCATGGGGTATCCTCAGACCCCCCTTGGGACAGCCCTGCCCCTTCTAAACTCCCAGCCTTGACCTCAGTGAGGCCTTACCTGTTTCACTGTCACCTGGTTGCCTGCAGCCAACTGGGGCTGTGGCCATGCCCTCAGTGTGACCATCTCTGCCTCCCTGCAGATTCTCATTGCCACACTTCGGGTAGCCCTACCCAGCGTCATGCGCTTCTGCTGCTGCGTGGCTGTCATCTATCTGGGCTATTGCTTCTGCGGCTGGATCGTGCTAGGGCCCTATCATGTGAAGGTAGGGGCCCCCAGGGCTGGGGGTGTTTATGGCCTATAGTGGGAGGGTACTTGGCTTCCCTTCTTCAAGCCCATTCCCTAAGCCCTCTGACCCCTGGTCTCTCCAGACCTGATTACACTGAATAAGACCCATCTCAGACCCCTGGGCCTGACTAGCAGGTCTGTAGCAATTTTGCATTCTGACCCTGACATTGACCCCATGACTTTGTCATTGACCCTGGGATCCCACCCTTGACATGGTGACCCTCAGCTGGTTCCATCATGACTACTGACCTCCAGGGACCCTACCCTAACCTCAGCCCCCAGCTGTACCTACAGCTCCCTCTGACCCCTCTGCCCTGCTGGCAGTTCCGCTCACTGTCCATGGTATCCGAATGCCTGTTCTCACTCATCAACGGGGACGACATGTTCGTGACGTTTGCAGCCATGCAGGCGCAGCAGGGCCACAGCAGCCTGGTCTGGCTCTTCTCCCAGATCTACCTCTATTCCTTCATCAGCCTCTTCATCTACATGGTGCTGAGCCTGTTCATTGCACTCATCACCGGCGCCTATGACACCATCAAGGTTAGCCACATGGTGCCACATGTTCCCTCCCACCTGTCTCCCAGGGTTCCCACACACAGGCATGCATAGCCCTGAGCTTGGGCTCCAGGTCTCTTGGCATCAGCTATGACAGGGTCTTGGGGACACAACAGGGTAAACAGAGAAGACCTGGGGAGAGAATATGGGAGACCCTGCAAAGCCAAAAAGAATGTGGCCTGGAACAGTGGTTTTTTGTGCAGCCTGAAGGCTCAGGGAAGAGCAAGAAAATAGAGTAAGGTGTGTGTGTTGGGGGGAGAGGCACAGGTAGACAGGACTCTTTCAGCAAACATATCCCAGGGCCTGTTGTGGACCAGGCTTTGTGCTGGGCTCTGGCCATTGAGGGAAATTGAGTGTATGTGGTCTGTCCAAAGCCTGAGGGTGAGAGGGATGATACAGGAATGGATGTCCCATGACAAATGACCAACTGGTGAGAGGTACGGAGGAGTGGAAGATTACAGAGCAGATCCCTGCTTTAGACTGGTATTAAGACAGGTGCAGGAAAGTTTCTGGAGTGTTCTGTTCACTGTTTAATTCTAGACAAAGTGACTATTTACATTTTAATTTTGATTTTAATTCAAACAAAGTATAATTCCAAATTCAGTTCCTAACTTGCACCATCCACATATTGAGTGCTCAAAAGCCAGTGTGGTTAGTGGGTACCACATTGGACAATAGAGAGTTCCAGATTGAGGAAATGGGAACCTACCAGAAAGAACAGCCAAGGCAAATGCCTACTAGCCAGAAAGGACTTAGAGAAAAGAGAGGGGCTCCTTGAGGTTGAGAGGAGAGAAGGTTCTGCTGCAAGGTTCTTCTGCATCCTATGTTAGAGACAGATGTGTGCGCCTCCTTTCTGCATGAATGGTTTCACGTGTTGCCACGGAAATGTTCCTGTCACTCAGGCCCTTAGAGTCACTTTGAATCTTTCTCTAGCACTGAGATGTTGGGCACATGCAGCAGCTCAGCGGGCCATGCTCCCACAGCTGTGTACAACGTACACCTGATGATACAGTTAAGCAAGTGCACAGGTTGCATAAGGCCTGACTGTAGGTTCTTAGAACACCAGGCCAATGAAGAAGCAGCGTGTGTCCATGCTCAGCGGTCAGAGAGGGTCTCCATGTGGAAGCAAACATGAGGAATGACAGCAGGCACAGCAAGGATGGCTGGAGGGGAGGGCAGACCTCAAGGGCAGGCTTGCTGGCATCTCTCCCTCAGCACCCTGATGGCGCAGGTGCAGAGAAGAGTGAGCTCCAGGCCTACATTGCGCAGTGCCAGGACAGCCCTACCTCTGGCAAGTTTCGCCGCGGTAGCGGCTCTACTTGCAGCCTCCTCTGCTGTTGTGGCAGGTTCGAGTCCAAGTCTGGGGTCTGTTCCCGGTTGGGGACTGGTTGGGGGATGGGGGGAGGGAGACGTGCCAGAGAGAACTGACGGCCCTTCTTTCTTCCCTCCTTCAGGGACGCCTCAGAGGACCATTCGCTGTTGGTGAATTGAGTCAATTCACCACTATGTCCCGACTTGCGGGGACTCACGCTTATTTATTTTTAGGGTTTGCTTTTAAGAATGAACTCCCTGGCTCAGCACCCTTAGCACAGTGGTTACGGTGTCAGCCACATACACTGAGGTTGGCGGATTCGAACCTAGCTCTGGCCAGTTAAGCAACAATCACAACTGCAACAGAAAAATAGCCGGGCGTGTGGCATGCGCCTATAGTCCCAGCTACTTGGGAGGTTGAGGCAAGAGAATCGCTTAAGCCCAAGAGTTCCAGGCTGCTGTGAGCTGTGACGCCATGACACTCTTTCTAGGGTGACACAGTCAGACTGTCTCAAAAAAAAAAAAAGAATGAGCTCCCTGACGTGCTCTGGGGAGGACCTAGGCCAGTCGGGCCGGACCCTTGGGTACCGGGTAGGGAGGGGGACAGGGGTGGGGTGGATGTGAAATAAAAGGGAAAATAAACTTGTGGTTCTCATTTCTAACGGGATGGGCCGTCTTTACTGGGCTGTGGCCCGTTTAAAGCGTTGCCACTCTCAGCACGGCGTGGGGCGGGGCTACGGCGCGCCGTGGGGTGTACAATTTAAAGGGGCTGCGTCTGTGGAACCGGGCGGAAAGCTAGCGTTGTTGGCGCAGAGTGGATCCTGGTTGCGGTCCCTAGGTGAGTTTTGGTTTCTCCGTCCCTTCGGGGATTGTTAGCGAGCCCCGATTTTCCCAAGATCTGACCTCCATCTTCTCGGTAGCTCCTGACTTTCTAATGTTCCTATACCCCCACCAGTCCGGGGCAGGTGTTTCTGCACCGGTAGCCTAGTGTTCCCTGGGGTGGGGGCAGAACCACTCATCCTGATATTTTCCAAGTAACGTCTTAGTAGCCTAGTGATTACCCCTGAATTTCCATCAATACTCTAGCGCTGTCAGAAACTTCTTCAGTTTCCCGGAAAAGTGCCAGTAATATTCCAGCATTCCTCAGTCTTCCAAGGAGCCCGGACGGCTACCCAGGGCCAACCTTTTACTCGGACGACCCCAGGGATGTGTCCCCCCCCAGCTCTTGGTTTTCCTCAAAGTATCCCTGTATTCCCCAGAGTCTCATTAACTTTACAGTGGCCCCCAGTAATTCCAGCGTCCCTGGTTACACCTCCCAGCAATGGCGCCAGCGAAGTTCCCGGTGTCCAATTGATGCTCTGTACCATCAGAGATCCCATGAACTTTAGTGTTATGTGATAGTAAATCCTTAGCATAAACTAGTAACATGCTGCCACCCACACCACTTCGAGCTGGACTCTTTCAAGACATAGGTATTGCCCCAGGACCCCTCCTGTGGGAGCCCCCTGAAGCACTTCCGCACGCCCAGGTTCCCGGGTATTCCCGTGGGCATGCTTGGAGCGGGAGCTGTGCGGACACCAGCTGTTCTCCCGCACCCCTGACCTGGCTTGCGACCTCCGGTTTTCTTCTTGGGGTGTGGCATCCAGTCTTCGCAAGGGCTAGGGGCTGCGGCCTAGTGGGTTGGTTGGTCAGGATTGATGAATCCCGTAGAGGAAAGAGGCTTCAGTGGAGGCCACAAACCGGAGGGGGTATGTGCCCTGCGGGGAACCTGTCTGCGGGCTGCCCGCAGTGGGTGCCGGATCCGCTACCCTTTGGCCCCAGGGTGGAATTAGACGGCGGAACTACGTCTGCGTAGGAAAAGGGAACCAGGGAAGGAGCCGGGGACCCATCTAACCCGCCCGGGCCAGGGCCAGGAGGTCAATTTGCGCCATCCCTCAGTCCCATAGCGCCCCTCCAGCTCCTGCTCCTCCCACCCCCGTCCAGTGGAGAAGCCGCCCAAGCGGTAGGTACCCAAGGCACCGGGCTTGCGCTTAGGGGCGGGGCGGGCCCAGGTTGACGACTTGCACGGATTTTTTCTGCTCCTTGATTCCCCAAGACTCGGTGCTACCGGATCTGCCGCCCAGACTGAAACAGCCAATGGAGGCCCCGCTGCAAACAGGAGTGGTAAGGGTTGGGACTATTACTCCCGGCGTGCTCAGCGCGCATCACCGTAGTCTCGCGTTAACAAGGCTGCGTCTGTTCCTGTGGAACTACGTATCCCGGCGTGCATTGTGGGCGCCGGGCCTCTGGGGAAGAAGAGTAGCGCCCCCGGGGAGGGAGGTGTGCTGGCCCATTCTACAGATGGGGACATCGAGTCACGGGCAGGCTACGAACTCCTCGGGGGCGAAGGTGACGGAGAGGGATGGGCCCGGGGAAGGCTCAGCAGGACGGATTTGCGGTGCACAGCCAGTGCCGTTCGTCCCGCAGGTGCTGGGCGTAATGATCGGCGCCGGAGTGGCGGTGCTGGTCACGGCCGTGTTCATCCTCCTGGTGGTGCGGAGGCTGCGAGTGCCGAGTGAGGACCCGGAGGGCCCCTCATGGGAGTCTGTGGGGTGGGGAGCCGAAACGCCCGGGTCCTTGAGGCGGTAGAGGTGGGGGTTGCGACGTGGTGTTCTCGCAGAGATCGGAGTGTCCCTCTCCCCACTGTCCTCAGAAACGCCTGCCCCGGATGGCCCCCGGTATCGGTTCCGGAAGAGGGACAAAGTGCTTTTCTATGGCAGGAAGATTATGCGGAAGGTGAGTCCAGGACTCCTTGGGGTTAGCGCTGACCGCACAGAGGCCCTGCCCCTTTCCTATTTACTCCTTCTAGGGATTTCTGTCATCACCCCCTCTATAATGAAGCGCCCCTGGATCTGCTCCCCTCTTCTCCCAAGGTCTGACTTATCAAATGACCCTTCCCCTCCGTAATTCTCTCAGGTGTCACAGTCCACTTCCTCCCTGGTGGATGCTTCTGTCTCCACCACTTCTCGACCACGAATGAAGAAGAAACTTAAGATGCTCAACATTGCCAAGAAGTAAGGTTTACCTGGTGCTGGGGGCTATCTGAAGGGCCTTTTGAGGGATCATCCCACGCTAAGGTTTTGAACCCCACGGATTGTGTTTCCAGTCTTTACACATCAAAGGAACATAACAAAGCTCTCTTCTGAAGGGCTGTCACAGAGCTTTCCACACCAGACATGCCATCTCTAAGGCGTCTGGCCTCTTAAGGGCTATCTTAGGGATGTTTCCCTCTCTGTAGGGTACTTCTGAGCCAGTATCTTAGTGGTCTTGTCGTATATTTAGGATGTGCGTCATCTATCTGGGGTCTCTACATAGGTTATTTCATAGGTCTCCCAACATGAGAGGGTTTATTCCAGGGTGTTTGACTGGGGTTATCTCAGGTGTTTCTATGACTTCCTAGAGGGGTTATCTCCAGCCTGCCTTCCCCAGGGGTTATGTCAGTCATCTCTCTACCTCTGAAGGCATCTTCTTTCCATCATTGACCTTGGAGTTCTTCCCACACTAAGGAGGCTAACTCAGGGGTTTCTCTATGGCTGTCTCAAGAAACTTCTTACACTAGAAACATAGGAAGGACATCTCAGAGGTCCCTGTCAACAGCAAAGGGCTACCTCTAGTCTGTGTGAAAGCCTCTTTCAGGGATCTTAGAAGTTGGGAGCTTACTCTGGGATCTCTTTTTATGTTGGGGTCTACTTGAAGGTCTGTCTGAAGGGTTTCATCAGACTAGGGTGTCATTCCAGGACTCTCTATAATCAGCAGTCATGCTACTGCAGGGTTTTCTGTGAGTTGAGTTGAAGGGCTATCTGTAGATTCTTCAACATCAGTTGATGGTTTATATCTCAGGTGGTTTATATCTCACACATCATAGGGACTACCTGTAGTGTCTGAGTGCCTGTGAGGAGCTACTCTGATAGCTTTGTGACTGTCAGAGGAGCATCTCAGACCTCTCTGTGACCTAGAGAAGAGCCAACCCAAACTCTTCCTGATCAGCAAGGGAATTATGTCCGGATTCCTCTCTATCACTAGGTTTAAGTCAGGGTCTGCTTATACCATAAGGCAGTGTCTTTCAACCTTTTTAATCAGCACACTTGAACCTATAGTTAAACTTCCGAGGCACACTTAAATTATGTTAATCCAAAAAAAGAGTAAAAAAAAAAAAGAATATACTTACTGTGCTTTGAACTTCATTCTAAAATAATTTTAACTGATGATCTTCAAAAATTTTCACCGCACACTAAGATTCTTTCATGGCACACGGGTTGAAAATCACTGCCATAAGGACTATCTCAGGGATCTTGTGCCAGTGGAAAGACTATCTCAGCAGTCACTGTTTTTGGGAAGGGCTCACCTGGGTCCATGATTAGCAGGGGAACTATATCTGGATTCTCTTCATGTAATGAGGGCTAACTCAGGGAACTCTGTGGCCATCAGAAGGGCTATCTCACGGTTCTCTGAGACCTGGGAGGAAGAGCTGTCTCAGGAATCTTTACAAATAACAAAGAGGCTGAATCTGGGGTCTTCTCATATAACAGAAGCTACCTCTAACAGATGCCCATAATTAGGGAGGTTTTCTTAGGAATCTAGTCACTGACTATTGAAAGGGCTATGTTAGGGCTTCTAGACAAATGATGGTACTATTTTGAGAGTCTGCCCTTATCTTAGAAGGTACATCAGGGGTGGTCTAACTAACAAGTCCATGCCATTTACTATTGGAGGGGAAATCTCAGGACTTTTTTGTTGAAGGTTGTAAATTTTTCCATAAAGGGCCAGATAGTAAATGCTTTAGGCTTTGTAAGCCACATATAGCCTCTATTGCAAGTCTTAAACTTCATAGCATGAAAGCAGCCACAGATGATGTGGGAATAAATGAACATAGCTGTGAGCCAATACAACTTTATTTACAAAAATAGGTGGTGGGCCTGATTTGGCCAGTAGGCTAGAGTTGACTCTATATAAACCCGGGGGGGAAGGGCTTTGTGGGGGTCTTAGGTTTTTTGTACCCTTTCCTGTCCCCTTTTCCTCCCATCAGGATCCTGCGCATCCAGAAAGAGATGCCAACGCTGCAGCGGAAGGAGCCACCGCCCGCTGTACTAGAGGCTGACCTGACAGAGGGTGACCTAGCCAACTCCCATCTGCCCTCCGAGGTGCTCTATATGCTCAAGAATGTCCGGTCAGTGTCAGAGGTATGGATTGGAGATTCACAGGTCTGGGGTCTCCCCTGAAGTCTTACCTCCCTCCCCCTGCCTGTTCACCAGGGTTCTGGGCCACTTTGAAAAGCCGCTCTTTCTGGAACTCTGCCGCCATATGGTCTTCCAGCGACTCAGCCAGGGTGACTATGTTTTTAGGCCAGGCCAGCCAGATGCCAGCATCTATGTGGTACAGGATGGGCTGCTGGAACTTTGCCTGCCAGGGCCTGTGAGTGGACAGCACCAGGGGCCACTATGGGGAAATGGGACAGTAGTGCTGCTCTGGTCAGTAGGGCTGGGTGTCTTTTGGGATATATAGTCAGGAGTCAGGGGAATGGATGACCAGTGGCGTTGAGGATCATCCTCAAGCCATCTAAACTAGGGGTCCTCAAACTTTTTAAACAGGAGGCCAGTTCACTGTCCCTCAGACCGTTAGAGGGCTGGACTGTGGGCCTGGGACGAGTTGGCTACTAAGCAGGACAGGCAGTGGCAGCAAAAACACCCGGTGGGCTGGATAAATGTCCTAGGCGGACCATAGTTTGAGGACCCCTGGTCTATACAGTCACTCAATGGTCACCATTAGTGAAGGAGAGGAGACAGCTATTGAGCAGGAGGTTTGCTGGGTGCAAGAATGGGAAAGCTTTGGTAATAATTAGAGTGGGTGAGCTGAGGGCCAGTGACATGATCAGGGGGTGGAATCGTGGTCACCAGGGCCAGACCAGCCCTGTTCAGTGGTTCCCTGTGTCTCAGGATGGGAAGGAGTGTGTGGTGAAGGAAGTGATCCCCGGGGACAGTGTCAACAGCCTTCTGAGTATCCTGGATGTCATCACCGTGAGTGACTGATCCATGGGGTAGGGGGAGAGGGGAACTGGGGTATGAGGATTCACCCCATGAACTGGATTGGAGAAGGTCCCCAGGGCCACAAACTGAGTCATCCTTAATGCTGCCAGTGGTCCCTAACAGGGAAAAAGGATTATGAGAGTGGTGAGGAAACTCACAGCCCTGCCCTTGTCTCTCCTAACACCTCATTCCTTCCCTCAGGGTCATCAGCATCCCCAGCGGACTGTGTCTGCCCGTGCAGCCCGTGATTCCACAGTGCTGAGGCTGCCTGTGGAGGCCTTCTCCGCTGTTTTCACCAAGTACCCAGAGAGTTTGGTGCGGGTTGTGCAGGTCAGTGCCTTATCCCTCCTCTGCCATGGGGGCAGGGCCAGCCCTGGGCTCTACCCCACCTACCGTTGCAGGCACCAGTGGCCTGAGTCCCAAGAGCCAGCTGGGCTGAGCTGTGCTTATCTGCTCTAAGCAGCCAAGCCTGACTCCTACCATTTGCTACTTCTGCCCATTACCCCATGTGTGTAGGGGAAGGAGGAAGGGGGTTTCTCCTGGCTGAGCCCATCAGATCTTATGGCCACACCCCATCCTGTGGCTACGCCCCTTGCACATTGCAGATTATCATGGTGCGACTGCAGAGAGTCACCTTCCTGGCTCTTCACAACTACCTGGGTCTCACCAATGAGCTCTTCAGCCACGTGAGTTGGGGCTGAGCACAGGAGCTGGGAGGATAAGATGGGACTCCTGGGACATGCAACAAGCCGCTCTCTGCCTCCAGGAGATTCAGCCTCTGCGCCTGTTCCCCAGCCCTGGGCTCCCATCCCGCACCAGTCCTGTGCGTGGCTCCAAGCGGGTGGTCAGCACCTCAGCTACAGAGGAGCCCAGGGAGACCCCCGGCCGGCCACCTGAGCCTACTGGAGCCCCACTGCCTGGACCCACAGGTACCTGAGGCAACCCCTGCCTGACTACCAAGGACCTGAATCCTGCCAGCTGGATCTTCCAAAGCCCTACCCCAGTGCCCCAATCTCTTCCTTTCTTAGTCCCACAGAGACTCCACCTGTCCTACTCTACCCCCCAGGGACTCCATGGTGGGATATCCAGGCCTGATTTCTGTATAGTTCTCTGGAATCCCTGGCCACAGCCCCAAGGACCCTTTAGTATTGTTTTCTTATTCTCCTGGTATGCCAGGGACTCCTCAGCTCCCCATCCACTAATTCTGATGAGTCTGAACATGTGTCTCCCCAGGGGACCCCATGAAGCCCATGTCACTGGAAGCCCCCTCAGCCCCTCTGCTGAGCCGCTGCATCTCCATGCCAGTGGACATCTCAGGTTTGGAGCACTGTGTCTGAGGGGAAAGGCCTTCAAGCTCTGCATTTGCATCTGGGAGCTGCTGCTCACCCATATTAATTTTTTTTAATAACCTTTTTGGTTTTTTTTTTTTTTTTTTGCAGTTTTTGGCTAGGGCCAGGTTTCAATCTACCACCGCCGGTGCCCTACACCTTTGAGCCACAGGCACCGTCCCCGTATTAATTTTTTTTATCAATAAAATGGGAATACTGCCAGTCCTTCTGTGGGTCTTCTTTTGTGGATATTCATTGAGATCCTGCTCTCCCACTTGTGTTGAGAAGGATTCAGAGGGAGAGTGTGCACATCTATTAGTCATATTTGCCCTGGCTGTGGCCTTTGGCACTTAGGTAGCAGCTGGTCTCAGACTGCAGCTGTGGTCACTCTCATATTTCTTTTTTTTGTTGTTCTCTGCCTACCTGCAGGCTTGCAGGGTGGCCCCCGCTCTGACTTTGACATGGCATATGAGCGTGGCCGGATCTCCATGTCACTGCAAGAAGAGGCCTCCGGGGGACCCCAGGCAGCCCCAGCTCGGGTAAGGCCTGGTCTCCTCCCAACATCCTGGCCTGGCCATTGGTAGGGTCCTCAGAGGAGGGTGGCCAGGAAGAAATAGCAGGAACTCACAGGCCTGCCCCATGCAGACACCTACCCAGGAGACTCGAGAGCAGCCAGCAGGTGCCTGTGAGTACAGCTATTGTGAGGATGAGTCAGCCACTGGTGGCTGCCCTTTTGGGCCCTATCAGGGTCGCCAGACAAGCAGCATCTTTGAGGCAGCAAAGCGGGAGCTGGCCAAGCTAATGCGGATTGAGGTGGGTAGCTGAGAAACGGGGAAGGAGGAAGGGAAGTGCAGGGGAGGGGAGTCCTGGCTAGGCCCATCTCAACACCCTTTTACCCACCTTTGCCCATCAGGACCCCTCCCTCCTGAACAGTCGAGTCTTACTGCATCATGCCAAAGCCGGCACCATCATTGCCCGCCAGGGAGACCAGGTGAGCTGACCCTGGTCTCTAACTGTGCAACCTGAAATCACTTTCTCTGACCTCTGATCCTTAACCTTTAACTCTGTGACTGACACCTTCTCCCATATAGACTTCTCACTCTATGATTTCCAGCTTCTAACCCTTGGATCCTAAGATCCTCTTCCACCTCCCTCTATCCCATGTCCTCAGGACCTGTCAACCAACCCTTCCCTCCAATCTCCGAACCTTTTACCCTAGGTCTTCACGCCCCAACCCCTAGATCTCTCCTGCCTGCCCTGGTTCTTCCCATAACCTTTCTTTTTTTTTCTTTTCTTTTTTTAATTTAATTTACTTTGGCTCGGTGCCTGTGGCTCAAGTGGCTAAGGTGCCAGCCACGTACACTCAAGGTGGCGGGTTCAAATCCAGCTTGGGCCCACCAAACAACAACGATGGCTGCAACCAAAAAATAGCTGGGCGTTGTGGCAGGTGCCTGTGGACCCAGCTACTTGGGAGACTGAGGCAGGAGACTTGCTTGAGCCCAGGAGTTGGAGGTTGCTTTGAGCTGTGATGTCAAGGCACTCTACCCAGGGGGATAGCTTGATGCTCTGTCTCAACAAAAAAAAAAAAAAATTTAATTTATTTTAATTTTTTGAGACAAAGTTTCACTATGTCACATTGGGTAGAGTGCCATGGCGTCACAGCTCACAACAACCTCAAACTCTTGGGCTTAAGGGATTCTCTTGCTTCAGCCTCCCAAGTAGCTGGAACTACCAGCACCTGCTATCGACCGGCTATTTTTTTGTTGCAGTTGTTTAGTTTGCGTCGGCTGGGTTTGAACCTGCCATCCTCAGTGTATGGCTGGCACCGTAACCACTGTGTGGGCGCTGAGCCAACCTTTTTTTTTTTTTTTTTTTTGAGACAGTCTTATTATGTCACCCTCAGTAGAATACTGTGGTGTCACAGCTTACAGCAACTTCAAACTCTTGGGCTTAAGCGATTCTCTTGCCTCAGCCTCCCAAGTAGCTGGGACTATAGGTGCCCACCACAATGCCCAGCTATTTTTTTGTTGCAGTTGTTTAGCTGGCCCAGGTTGGATTCAAACCTGCCACCCTCAGTGTATGTGGCTGGCGCCGTAACCACTGTGCTGTGCGTGCTGAGCCCCTGTAACCTTTCTTTTCTGCCCATCTGATCCTAGAGTGTACTCTGACATTGTGTCTGCTTCTAACCTTGACCCTTTTTGGGATAGATGCTCAAATGGATACAGACTGCCACAAACCAACCCCAGGGGCAAACCCCCAGGGTTTTGGTGTCTCTGGCAACTTCCAGAGGGTGTAGGAAAGTGTATCCTACCAACCCCTCCATCGTCTATATGGGGAACTGAGGCCCACTGAGGGTTAGTGACCTAGCCACCAGCACAAGGTCAGGAAGCACAAAGAAGGAGGCAGTTTCAAACCCAGACTCTGTCCCAGCTCCCCTTGTGACCTTGGATAAATGATCTGGAAGGTTCTCAGCATTATCTGTATAATGGATGTGGTAAGAGAAAGGTGGAGATGCATAAGGAGATGTGGGCATCTATTAGTCATATTTGCCCTGGCTGTGGCCTTTGGCACTTAGGTAGCAGCTGGTCTCACACTCCCCCAGTTTGGAGATGCATAAGGTTTGCAGGGGTGACAGGCGGCAGGGAAGGAAGTTCAGCAGCTTATGGTGGCAGGGATGTGGGATGATATAGGCACTGAGACCCCAGCACTGCTTCAGGCTTAGGGAGAGAAGCCAGGGCTAAGGCTATAGGTGGAGTAGGAGGTGTGATCTCACCTGTTGTCACTTGATCCAGTGATTCTGCTGTCCCCTTGAGCTGCTCATGGCAGGGGTAGGCTCCTTTCTGGAGAAGAAGTTAAGTGAGGCTTTTGCCAGCTGCTCTTAGAACTCAGGGGACAGGCTGGGAAAGAACGGTCATGTTGTGGCTCTTCAGGCAGCCACTGGGTCCTGCTTATCGTTGAGATTCAGGTGGGCTCAACCCAGCCCTCACCTGTAGCTCCTCAGAGCTTCTTGGGGTGGACAGGACTTTGTTAGGGACAGCTGTTCTGCTGTGTGTCTCTGGGAAATTTATACCAATGGTTCTCTATCAGGGGTGATTTTGCCCCCAGGAGACATTTGAAAATGCTAACAGATTTTTGATTGTTACAGTTTTGGAGGGTGCCACTGGCATCTAGTTGGTAAAGTCCTGGCATACTGAAATATATAGGGCAGCATGACAGAATTATCCAGTCCAAGTTATCAGTATTGCCAAGGTTATGAAACTATGCTTTATACCAGTGGTTCTCAACCTGTGGGTCATGACCCACAGGAACTGTATTAAAGGGCCACGGCATTAGGAAGGTTGAGAATCACTGCTTTATGCAGACATTTCCCCAAATATAATATGTTTCATGGAAAAGCCATATTATAAACAAGGGATCTAGTCAAGTGGGTTTGGAAAATGCTGTTTAATACTTTCTTGAAAGTTCCTAGTAAACACCATGGGTATATTCAAGGCTCTGAGAAGTCCTGCTGTAAAGAAACATGCTTCTTGGGCTAGGTGCAATGGGTCAAGTCTGTAGTCCCAGCTACTCAGGAGGTCCAGGTGGGAGGTCACTTGAGCCTGGGACTTCAGGACCAGTCTGGGCAACATAATGAGACTTTGTCTCTAAAAAAAACAAACAAAAATACAAAAAAAAGAAATTAGCCTAGTTGTGACTATTCCTAAGTTAGTAATAGTCACTCCCATGCATATCCCAAACACAGTCTGAAAATTCTGTCTTAGAAAATACCAGCATGTGTGCATATATATCTGTCTCCTGGGGCTCTGCCTCATCCATGGATCCCTGCAGGGTTTGGGTGGGTGGACCTTTGTTAAGTGCCACACAGGTTGGGGTAGTGAACAGGGAAGGAATCTTCCTGTCTACATTTTAGTTTCTTAGTTAAGGTGGCTGACCAGTCAGGCCTCGAGCAGTCTGCCCTGAACATCTGCTGTGTCCATACCCTCTTGAACTAGAGCAGTGTTTTTCAACTTTTTTTTTTTATCTCATGGCACTCTTGAACCTATAGTTAAACTTCTACATCACACTTAAATTATGTTGATAAAAAAAAAAAGTAAATGAGCCAGGTATGGTGGCCCATGCCTGTAATCCCAGCACTCCGCAAGGCCCAAGTAGGTGGATCCCCTAAGCTCACAAACTCGAAACCAGCCTGAGCTAGACCAAGACCCCATCTCTAAAAATAGCCAGAGGTTGTGGTGGATGCCTATAGTCCCAGCTACTTGGGAGGTGGAGGCAAGAGAATTGATTGACCCCAAGAGTCTGAGGTTGCTATGAGCTAAGACGCCAGAGCACTCTACCAAGGATGACAAAATGAGATTCAGTCTCTAAAAGGAAAAAGAAAGAACATATTAACTGTGCTTTGAATTTCTTTTGAAAATAATTTAATTAATGATCTTTAAATATTATTGTGGCTCGGTGGTGCCTGTGGCTCAAAGGAGTAGGGCGCCAGCCCCATATGCTGGAGGTAGCGGGTTCAAACCCAGCCCTAGCCAAAAAAAAAAAAATTATTGTGACACACCTAAGATCCTCTTACAGCACACCAGTTGAAAAATCACTGGACTAGGCTCGGCGCCTGTGGCTCAAGTGGCTAAGGAGGCGAGTTCAAATCCAGCCTGGGGCCACCAAACAACAATGATGGCTGCAACCAAAAAATAGCTGGGCGTTGTGGTGGGTACCTGTGGTCCCAGCTACTTGGGAGGCTGAGGCAGGAGACTCGCTTGACCCCAGGAGTTGGAGGTTGCTGTGAGTTGTGATGCCATGGCACTTTACCCAGGGAGACAGCTTGAGGCTCTGTCTCGAAAAAAAAAAGAAAATCACTGGACTAGAGGTAAAAAGAACCCTTAGTGGTTCTTCCCTGCCTTTCAGAAGCCCATAGTGTGCTGACAGACAAGACTCAAAGGATTACACAAATATTTATAAAATCATAAGTGTTTGGTGCTACAAAGAAGTTATTCTTAGTACTTTAGTGTCTGGCTTAGCCGGGATGACATCTCTAAGGACATGATCTCAGTTAAAGAGGAAGCAGGGGGAGAGGGGAATGAAATAGATCCAGGCAGGAGGAAAGGCCATTATAAGCAAAGGGAATAGCTTGTGCAAATATCCTGTGGTAACAAGAAACATGCTAATTTCTAAGAAACAAAAGGATGTTAGTGGGCCGTTTTTTGGGGGGGCAGGGTAGTAGTTTTATTGAGATATAATTCACATCCCATGCAATTCACCCATGTAAAGTGTACACTTCAGTGGTTTCTAGTACATTCACAGAATTGTGCAACCATTACCAAAGTCAATTTTATTTTTATTTATTTATTTTTTTTTGTAGAGACAGAGTCTTACTTTATCACCCTCGGTTGAGTGCCGTGGCATCACACAGCTCACAGCAACCTCCAACTCCTGGGCTTAGGCAATTCTCCTGCCTTGACCTCCTGAGTAGCTGGGACTACAGGCACCTGCCACAATGCCCAGCTATTTTTTTGTTGCAATTTGGCCAGGGCTGGGTTTGAACCTGCCACCCTTGGTATATGGGGCTGGTGCCCTACCCATTGAGCCACAGGCACCTCCCCACAGTCAATTTTAGAACGTTTCCATCACCTTGAAAAGAAACTCTGTCCTCATTGGTAGTCACTCCCTATCTTTCTCCCCCCGCCCCTTGCAACCAGTAATAATCCACTTCTGTCTGTTGGGATTTGCTAATTCTGAACATTTCATGTAAATAGAATCATACAATATGTGCCTTCTTTGACGTCTTTCACTGAACATAATGTGTTCAAGGTTGTTCATTCCTTTATGGTTAAATAATATTCCACCATATGGATAGAACACATTTTGTTTATTCGTCAGTTGATGGAGGTTTGTTTCCACTTTTTAGCTATTGTGAGTAAGCCTGGTCTGAACATTTATGTACAAGTTTCTATATGGGTATTTCTCTTGGGTATATACCTAGAAGTTGATTTACTGGGTCATATAGCAACTTTTTTTTTTTTTGGAGACATAGTCTCACTACATCATTCTGGGTAGAGTACTATGGCATCACAGCTCACAGCAACCTCAAACTCTTGAGTTTAAGCTATTCTCTAGCCTCAGCCTCCCAAGTACCTGGGACTACAGGCTCGTGCTACAATGCCCAGGTATTTATTGTTGCAGTTATCATTGTCATTTAGCTGGCCTGGGCTGGGTTCAAAGCTGCCACCCTTGGTGTATGTGGCTGGTGCCATAACCACTGTGTTACGGGCACTGAGCCATAGCAACTCTATTTTTAACCTTTTGAGGACTCTTGCTTGCCAGTTATTCAAAGCAGCTGTGTCATTTTTCATTACCCAGCAGTGTATGAGGACTTCTTTCTCCACTTTCTAACACTGCAATTCTAGCCAGGCATCTCATTGTGGGTTTGATTTGAATTTCCCTAATGATTCATGATTTTGAACATCTTTTCATGTGCTTATTGGGCATTTTTATATCTTCTTTGGAAGTTTCTATTCAGATCTTTTGTCCATTTTAAATTTCCCTCCTCCTCTCCACTCTCCTCTTTTTCCCTCCTCTCTTTTTCCCTCTTCTCTTCTTCCTTCCCTTTCCTTCCCTTCTCCTCCCCTCTCTTTGGATAAGGTCTCACTATATTGTCCAGGCTGGAGTGCAGTGGCTATTCTCAGGCATGAGCATTGGGTGCTACAGCCTGAAACTTCTGGGCTCAGGCAATCCTCCTGCCTCAACATCCTGAGGATCTGGATGTTGCTTTTGTTCAAGCTAGTCTTGAGCTCCTGACCTCAAGCAGTCCTTCTTCCTTGGCTTCTCAGAGTGCTAAAATTACAGGTGTGAGGAACTGTGCCCAGCCAAGTTGTAGCAATTCTTTTTATTTATACACACACACACACACACACATACACATCAGACAGGTAATGTGTTAAAGTATTAGTTTGTTGATTATAACCACGTTTGAGGGAAGCACATCTCACGCATACCTATGAAAAACCTAGTCATCTGGCTCAGTGCCTGTAGCTCAAGCGGTTTAGGCGCCAGCCACATATGCCAAACCTGGTGGGTTCAAATCCAGCCTGGGCCCATCAAACAACAATGACAACTACAACTAAAAAATAGCTGGGTATTGTGGCGGGCACCTGTAGTCCCAGCAACTTGGGAGGCTGAGGCAAGAGAATCTCTTAAGCCTAAGAGTTTGAGGTTGCTATGAACTGTGATGCCATGGCACTGTACTCAGGGCAACAGCTTGAGGCTCTGTCTCAAAACAACAAAAATAAAAAACCTAGTCATCACACTTAAGAACTACAAAAGTACTTGAAGTACAAAATTTCTTAATCTTGAAGTCTAATTTATCTATTTTTTATTTTGTTGTTTGTGCTTTTGGAGCATATCTAAGAATCCATTGCCAAGTTCAAAGTCATGAAGATTTACTCCTACATTTTTTTCTAAGGAGGTTATAGTTTTAGCTCTTATGTTTTTGATCCATTTTAATATGGTGTGAAGGTAAGAATTCAACTTCTGTCTTTTCTATGTGGCAATCCAGTTGCCCAGACAAGCAAAGATTTAGCTCAGCCAGGACTCTAGCCAGTTTTTGCAGCCTCTTGCTGGCTGTGTTAAAACCCTGGCTACTTAATATGGGCTTAGGGTTTGATGATCCATTTGCCACGTCTGTCCTGGGTGCTGACTGAATAGACACAAGCAGCTCTCTGTTGTTATTAGTGGGATATTGGTTCCAAGACCTCTCCAGGATATCACAATCTGTGGATACTCAAGTCCCATGATATAAAATGTGATAGTATTGACATATATCCTATGCACATCCTCCTATATACTTTAAATCATTTCTAGGTTACTTATAATACCTAATACCATGTAAATGCTATGCAAATAGTCATCATACTATATTGTTTAGGAAATAATAACATAAAAGGTTTCTATGTATTCTGTACAGATGCAGTTTTTTCCTGAATATTTTCAATCCTTTGTTCCTAGGTTGATTGAATCTATGGATGGAGATATATATTTAATCTGCTCATATCCAAAGTTTTTATTCCCTCCTTAAACTTTTTTTTTTTTTCTTTTTTTTTTTTTTTTTGAGACAGAGTCTTGCTCTGTCACCCAAGCTAGAGTGCTGTGACATCATCAGAATTCACTGCAGCCTCAAACTCCTGGGCTCCAGTGAGCCTCTGCCTCACCCTCCCAGGTAGCTGGGTCTACAGGTGCCTCTGACTATACCTGGTTAATTTTTTTTTTTTTTTTTAGTAGAGATGGGTCTCACTCTTGCTCAGGTTGGTCTGAAAATTCTGAACCCAAGGGATCCTCCTGACTTGGCCTCCCACAGTGCTAGGATTACAGACCACTGCGACTGGACAACTTTGTTTTTCTTTTTTTTTTTTTTTTAAGACAGAGCCTCAAGCTGTCACCCTGGGTAGAGTGCTGTGGCATCACAGCTCACAGCAACCTCCAACGCCTGAGCTCAAGCAAGTCTCCTGCCTCAGCCTCCCAAGTAGCTGGGGCCACAGGCACCTGCCACAATGCCCGGCTATTTTTCGGTTGCAGCCATCATTGTTGTTTGGCGGGCTCAGGCTGGATTCGAACCTGCCACCTTAGGTGTATGTGGCTGGTGCCTTAGCCACTTGAGCCACAGGCGCCGAGCCAACTTTGTTTTTCTTAACCAATCCTTCTTTAAACATTCCTGCAGGATATATTAACCTGATTTGGAGAGGTGGGGTGCTGTTGCTGGCTCTGTGTTGATTGCAGCCTCTGCCCCCACAGGACGTGAGCCTTCACTTTGTGCTCTGGGGCTGCCTGCACGTCTACCAGCGCATGATTGACAAGGCAGAGGATGTGTGCCTGTTTGTAGCACAGCCTGGGGAGTTGGTGGGGCAGCTGGCTGTGCTCACTGGTGAACCCCTCATCTTCACCCTGCGTGCCCAAAGAGATTGCACCTTCCTGCGGATCTCCAAGTCAGATTTCTATGAGTACGTTCAACTGGGCCTGAGGTTGAGATAGAGGTGGCGCTCAGATGACCCCAACACAGCTCCACTTGGCCATGGGAAAAAGCCAGGACTCCGTCCCTTGATTCCATCCCTAGAGGAGCTGAGAGAACCCCTAGATGTATTCCTCCCCACACCTTCAAAGGGCAATTTTGAGCCCTTCATGTTTCACACCCGAGTCATCACCCACTATCTGTGCACCTGTGGGGTGTTCCGGGGTGCCCCCACCAGCCCACGCACGGTACCTTTTCATTCACAGGATCATGCGTGCACAGCCCAGTGTGGTGCTGAGTGCCGCGCACACAGTGGCTGCCAGGATGTCGCCCTTCGTGCGCCAGATGGACTTCGCCATCGACTGGACAGCGGTGGAGGCAGGACGTGCGCTTTACAGGTACAGCCCCCACTCCCACTTCATAGCTCAGGCCCTTCCAAGACAAGCCCCTAGCCTTGCCTGACCTCCTACCCCTACTCTAGGCAGGGTGACCGCTCCGACTGCACCTATATCGTGCTCAATGGGCGGCTGCGCAGTGTTATCCAGCGCGGCACTGGCAAGAAGGAGCTGGTGGGCGAGTATGGTCGCGGGGACCTCATCGGTGTGGTAAGTACCCACCTGCTGACCTCTGACCTCAGCCAGTCCACTTCCCCCAGCTCCTTTCTAAGGGAAAGGGCCGAAGTGGGGGAGGCACCCTCTTGGAGTGTTGTGTCAGATCCCACTCCACCCTGACCTCTTTTCATCAGAGAAGGGGATCCCTGTTCCAATCTCCGGAGTCCTAATAGATAGCGAGTGAGGCTTGGTTCCCTCTACCTCCATCTGGGGGACCCCCTACGTTGGACAATATAGCCCCTTCTCTGCACCCACGGTCTTTCTCTCCCTCTCCATGCCCTTCTGGCCCAAGCAACCTAATCAACCCAGTCGTGCACGTTGCCCCACAGGTGGAGGCGCTGACCCGGCAGCCGCGAGCAACCACGGTGCACGCGGTGCGTGACACAGAGCTGGCCAAACTTCCTGAAGGCACCTTGGGCCACATCAAACGTCGGTACCCGCAGGTGAGGCTTGATGTAGACAGGGTGAAAAGGAATGGAAGTGGGGCGTGGCCAAATAAGGAGGGGCCTTAAGTGAGGGAGGGGTTCTTTTTATTTTTTTTAGAGACAGAGTCTTACTTTGTCGCCCTCGGTAGAGTACTGTGGCGTCACAGCTCACAACAACCTCCAACTCCTGGGCTTAGGCGATTCTCTTGCCTCAGCCTCCTGAGTAGCTGGGACTACAGGCACCTGCCATAACACCCGGCTATTTTTTGTTGCAATTTGGCTGGGACTGGGTGCGCTGCCCCGAGGCTAGGGCTCTTGGGGTGGGGCCCAAGTAAGGAGGACCCAGAACCCCTAGTAGGGGAGAGAAAGGTGAGACGCGCATAGTCGCTCACTCTCACTGGATTGTCGGCTCCAACGTTCCTAGGTTGTGACTCGCCTCATCCACCTGCTGAGCCAAAAAATTTTAGGGAATTTGCAGCAGCTGCAAGGACCCTTCCCAGGTGAGAGCTGGCCCGGGTGTGCTGGGGACTGACTGTAGTCCAGAGCTCAGAGCATGCTGGGAGGTAGAACTGTAGTCCAGAGCCCTGAGCTTGCGGGCGGTCCGGAGGCCCCGTACCCGAGGGCATGCTGGGAAATGCAGTTCGATGTATAAGTCAAACTGGGCCGGATTGAACCCGGAAGTGGAGATTGAGGTCTGGTGCATGCTGGGGGATGGTGTTCAGGTTTCAGTACATACTGGGAAACAGAGTTCTAGTCCCATGTGTGCTTGCTAAGGGAATGGGAAGTAAATCAGTCCTGCTGGGGTACAGACCCTTAAGTGGCGTGGTTGGCCCAGGTGTTAGGGCTTGCTAGGGGAGTCCACATCCTGAACGTTTTGAGAAAGAGAATCATAGATCAAAATGTGATGGGACATGGAATCCATGGAGTATGTTCAAGGCTCTGGGCACATTGGGAAGTAGCTTCTAAAGTTACTGGGCAGGCTGGGAGGTGTGGTTCCCCAGCTCGGCATGCGGTTTCTGTGAACTGATGCAGAAGGAGAAGTGGAGTCAGGTTCAAGGGTCTGTCGAAATGTGGGCCTAGGGTTCTACATTGTGGTGACCAGATTCTGGGCCAGCCTGATAACCTTTTTTGTCTTGGGAGTTCTTTTATTTATTTATTTATTTATTTATTTATTTATTTATTTTTTGAGACGGAGCCTCAAGCTATCCCCCTGGGTAGAGTGCTATGGCATCACAGCTCAGAGCAACCTCCAACTCCTGGGCTCAAGCGAGTCTCCTGCCTCAGCCTCCCAAGTAGCTGGGACCACAGGCGCCTGCCACAACGCCCAGCCATTTTTTTGTTGCAGCCGGCATTGTTGTTTGGCAGGCCCAGCTGGAGATTCAAACCCGCCACCTTAGGTGTACGTGGCTGTTGCCTTAGCCGATTGAGCCACAGGTGCCGAGCCTTGTCTCGGGACTTCTGTCCTGTTGGCCCTGACACCTGAGTCCCTGGGATGGGGACTGGGTGGGGGCAAGGAAGACATCTAAAAAATATGAAGAAAGAGCACAATGTCAGGTTCTCTGAGCAGCTGTATCATGCCAATGAGGTTTATCTGAGGTATGATTATTGCTAACTGAATATTTTCCCAATACTCTGCCATGATGATTTGAAATATAGTCAGTATTAATCTCTATGGAGACTAAAAAAAAAGTATAATGTCAAAAGTTGATAAGTACTGTGAAGAAAATAAAGAGGATTATCCATGGAGCACGACTAGCAGAGGGAGAGAGAAAGGTTTTTCTGGTTTTTTTGGCCAGGGCTGGGTTTGAACTCACCACCTCCGGCATAAGGGGCCAGCGCCCTACCCTTTTGAGCCACAGGCACCGCCCAAGAAAGGCTTTTCTGAAGACAGACAGTTTTTGAGCTAAAACTTAACAAATGAGATTAGTCCAGACTTGGAAGAGGAGTACAAAGGCACTGCACACAGGGTTGGATGGTTTTGAAGCACTGGAAAAAGGAAAATGATTGAGGGGGGAGAGATGGAGGTAGGGACAAGCCATATAGCCGCTGGGATCCATGGAAAGACATTTGAACTTAAGAGAGGGGTTTGAGCTAACTAGGAGCAACAGGAAGTCCAGGCAACAGATGGGAGGTAACAGTTTGGTCTAGGCCAGGAGTGAACTGATACAGAAGGAGAAGTGGAGTCGGGTTCAAGGGTCTGCCGAAATGTGGGCCTTCAAACTTTTTAAACAGGGGGCCAGTTCACTGTCCCTCAGACTGTTGGAGGGCCAGACTGCAGGCCCCAGGCGAGTCAGCTGCTAAGCAGGACAGGCAGTGGCGGCAAGAACACCCAGCAGGCCAGATAAATGTCCTCAGTGGGCTGCTTGTGGCCCACAGGCCATAATTTGAGGACTCCTGGTCTAGGCTATTAGCAGAGGGGCTAAGAAGCAGCAAATGAGTCAAAAGTATGTTCATATACACTTAGGTCAGACCCCTTTCTTGGACAAAGGAACCAAGGTCACAATGGGACATGTGCACCAGTCTACTGGTCTGTGGAAACACAGTGCATTTGAATGGTTGTGGCATTGTGTGATAGATCCCACTGAGGAGATTGGGGCCCAAAGTGGAGGTTGGGCAACCGAATTTTTTTTTTTTGAGACAAGGTCTCAATCTCTTGCCATAGGCTAAAGTGTCATAGTATCAGCCTAGCTCACAGCAATCTCAAACTCCTAGGCTCAAGTGATCCTCCTGCCTTAGCCTCTTGAGTAACTGGGACTACAGGTGCTTACCATGATACCTGGCTAATTTTTCTGTTCTTAGTGGAGACAGGGTCTTGCTCTTGCTCAGGCTGGTCTTGAACTCCTGAGTACAAGCAATCTTCCTGCCTCAGACTCCCAGAATGCTAGGATTACAGGCATGAGCCACCATCACCAGCCAGGACAACCAAATTTTAACAAGAAAGGGGATAGTAGGTGGGGTTGTATGTCCAGGACTAGAGTTGTGGCCATCAATATGCCATCATCAAGTCTGGGGGCAGCCAGGGTCTGCAGTCTAGGGAAAGAGGGTTAAGGATTTTGGAGGAGAGTGTTCACCTCTCCAATCACAGAGCTGCACAGTAAATCTCATATCTTGGGGTCTCAGCAGGCTCAGGGCTTGGTGTTCCACCACACTCAGAACTCACCAACCCCGCCAGCAACCTGGCAACAGTGGCAGTCCTGCCTGTGTGTGCTGAGGTGCCCATGGTGGCCTTCACATTGGAGCTGCAACATGCTTTGCAAGCCATCGGTCAGTGGAGGGAAGGGGCATGGGTGAGGGCTGGACATTGGTCACTGGAGTTGGTCAGGGCATGGATCAGTGAACGGATGTGCCTTGGTGGTCAGTAGGAAGGGGTAGACCAGGGCCACAGGGGTGGAGTGAAGAGTATTCTCTTCTAGGAGGGCCCCCAACCCTGCTGACAGTGTTCTCAACCTCGGTTCCTCATCCACCCCTAGGTCCCACACTTCTCCTCAACAGTGACATCATCCGGGTGCGCCTGGGGGCCTCCGCGCTGGATAGGTGTGTGTGTGGGTGGCCTCCTGGAGTGGAGCAAGGAGCATAAGGGGTGGGCTTGGAGACCTAGAGATTTTTAGATTTAGTTAGTTCAAGTGCTAAGTTTCAAACCAAGGAACATGTGTCCCACCCTTAGGTCAAAGGAGAGGACGTGAATCTGTCCCCCTAGAGCACAGGCTTGCAGGGAGGAGGGGGTTGGGGAGGCTGGGTGTTTAAGCTCCTTCCAGCAGTAGAGCTGTGTGGTCTCTGGGGGCGCATGGCTTCAGACCGCCCCAGGATATTTTCCTCATCTTACCCCAGCATTCAAGAGTTCCGGCTGTCAGGGTGGCTGGCCCAGCAGGAGGATGCTCACCGCATAGTGCTCTACCAAACGGACGCATCGCTGACGCCCTGGACTGTGCGCTGCCTACGCCAGGCTGACTGCATCCTTATTGTGGGCCTGGGTGACCAGGAGCCCACTCTTGGCCAGGTATAGAAGCCCTACGGAGTGACAGCACCCCCAGGATTCTGTCCCTTGCCCTGCCGTGCCAACACCAGACCACGTGCACCCTCACCGTGGGGGTGGACGACCAGGGACCTAAGCTTGGCCAGGTAGTGATAGGGGGGCGAGTGACCTCTGCTCCGCATCTTCCGCAGCTGGAACAGATGCTGGAAAACACGGCCGTGCGCGCACTCAAGCAGCTTGTCCTGCTGCACCGTGAGGAGGGTCCAGGTCCTACGCGTACCGTGGAGTGGCTGAACATGCGCAGCTGGTGCTCAGGCCACCTGCACCTGCGCTGCCCTCGCCGCCTCTTCTCCCGCCGCAGCCCTGCCAAGCTGGTGAGGGGCGGGGCTTTGAGGGGGTTGGGGGAGGACCGGCCCCCACTTCTAGGACTGTGGGCTACTGGGGGTGTGGAATAGGGAAGGGGGCGAGGCCTGGAAAACCTGAGGGGGATGGGGGAGCCCACTAGGCCCCACCCTGCATCCTCTTGGGTTCTGTCCTCTTTCCCTCCATGCCAGCACGAGCTCTACGAGAAGGTTTTCTCCAGGCGTGCGGATCGGCACAGTGACTTTTCCCGCTTGGCGCGGGTGCTCACAGGAAACACTATAGCTCTGGTGCTGGGCGGGGGCGGAGCCAGGTGAGGGCGGGTCCAGTACTGGGCTGTGGCTGGGTGTGTTCTGTGAGACAGGGCCTGAGTGTCCGAAGGGTGGAGTTTATTGTAGGGCAAAGACACCAGTGAGAGCACCACCAGTTCTATCAGGGGCGGGGCTTGGTGGAGAAGGGCCTCCTGTACGATGGGGCCTGGGTGCCCGAGGGGCGGAGCTCGCTCCCTAGAAAGATCCCATGACTAGGGCTGACCTCTTGTTCCTTGGCTGTGTGAGGAGGTAGAAGAAAAGGAGCTTCTGGGAGTGGTTCCCAGTAGATTCCTAGCCATACACTGGGTCCCCTTTTTCCTGCAGGGGCTGCTCTCATATCGGGGTACTAAAAGCATTAGAGGAGGCAGGGGTCCCCGTGGACCTGGTGGGCGGCACATCCATCGGCTCCTTCATCGGGGCCCTGTATGCGGAAGAGCGCAGCGCCAGCCGTACCAAGCAGCGGGCCCGGGAGTGGGCCAAGGTGTGTATTGGGGGAAGGGGTCACAGAACCCCAGAAGCACGATGAATTCACCATCACCTGATTCCCGGGGCCACTGGGCTCATAGTGATCCTTTCTAATGTAATCTGTGAACTGCCTGCCCAGACCTTTCTATATATGCCCTGGGGACCTTGGGTGATTCTTGTGGGACTTCCTGGCTAGTGACCCTAACCCTACCACTTAGAGCAACTAGGTCCTTTAGTAACCCTCTTGGTACTGGCCTTGGGTGACCACATCATCCTGAAATGCTCCTTGCTTGCCCCGCTTTGGTGATCCCTCTTTGACCCCAAGTGACTTCTGTTTGCCTCCACCTGACCCTCTGTCCCTAGAGTATGACTTCGGTGATGGAGCCTGTGTTGGATCTCACATATCCTGTCACCTCCATGTTTACTGGCTCAGCCTTCAACCGCAGCATCCACCGTGTCTTCCAGGATAAGCAGATTGAGGTGCGAGCACCTCCTTGACCCCACCCTTGTCCCACCTGTGCCCACAGGAGTCCACACTCCTTCCCCACCTTGGTTCTTGTCCCCTTAGGACCTGTGGCTACCATATTTCAACGTGACTACAGACATCACGGCCTCAGCCATGCGTGTCCACAAAGATGGTGGGTGTCCCCACCCAGCCCTGTAACTAACCGCCGAGGCCATGTGGGGACTCGTGGGGGGAAGCTTTGGGAAGGGCAGCTGAGCTTCTGGAACGTTGATAACACAAGTGACCGTCCACCCTGGCCCGATCACCTTCCACTAACCGTCTCCCACTAATGCCCCAGTGGCCCCAGGTATGTCTATGCTCAGGGGTAGGGAGCCAGGAGTTGTGTTGGGTGCCTCACCCCCTCACGCCATCCCTACAGGCTGTGTGTGGCGTTATGTCCGGGCCAGTGCCTCCTACTGCCCCTATCTGCCCCCGCTCTGCGACCCCAAGGACGGGCACTTGCTGGTGGATGGGTGCTACGTTAACAACGTGCCAGGTCAGCAAGCCCTTTGGGCTGGCCAGGCCTCCAAGCGTGTCTGAATGTGTCTGTGCGTGTCTGTGTCTGTATGTCCCACCGGGCAGGCTCCCTGTGGCGATATGTGCGTGCCAGCATGACGCTCTCGGGCTACCTGCCCCCACTGTGCGACCCAAAGGATGGGCACCTTCTCATGGACGGTGGCTACATCAACAACCTGCCAGGCAAGTGGCTGCGTACACATACCTGTGGAGACTTACACACACAGACACATGCCCAGACAGGCACACACAGACTCAGGCCACCTGTGCAGGGGTGTATATGCACACACAGACGTGTTCACATGCAGTCTATGCAGTTGAAAAGTATATCCACCTGCTCGTGTGCTGTTAGATATACACACGAGAGGGGCCAGTGCACAGCCACACATGGATGCACTGAAAAACATATAGGTCAAATGGGAGGGTTTCATGTGTGCACACCAGGTACTCGTGCAAATGCATTCTCTCAGGTGCTCGGGTGCTGGGTGGGGCATGTGTGTACGAACACATACTCAGACATATGTGCACAGACAAATGTATTGACAAAACAGGGCATTGTCTGCACCTGCCATTCTAGCCACACCTATCCAACACATCTCAAACATGCAAGCTTATGTACATGCTGATAGGATGGGACACCTATGTGACCAAATTAAGGTGCGCCTTCTGCCTTCTTGTGCACATGTGAGAGGTAGGTCAATATGCAATTTAAAACTTCACGCCCCAGGAGCATGCGTGTACACACAGACACGTACAACAGCTGCACACACACTCATGGTCCCATAGATAGGAGCCGGCAAACCATGGCCTACAGGCCAAATCCATCCTTCTACTTGATTTTATAGATAAAGTTCTATCAGAATGTAGCCACACATGATCATTGACATACCGTCTGGCTGCTTGTGTGCTACAGCAACAGAGTTGAGTCACTAGGATCAAGACCAAGTGGCCCATAACACCAAAATTTTCTTTCAGGCCCTTGGTGGACAGTTCCTAATTCCTTCCATTGCCACAGGTTCTTTGTATAGATAAATGTATGACATGACCACACACATGTGAGCTGGTTTGTGCAAGCCCACAGGCACACTCAGATTCACAAGGAAGCATGTACAGACATGGACCTAGGTACAAGCAATCTGTAACGAACACAGATGAGCCCAGGCATGTCTGCAGAGACTCAGACTACCCAGAGATACATGTGCTCACAGACACACAGCCTCTCAGAACCTTGGACAGAGAGACTCAAGCAGGCACACACGTACATGTGGATGTGAGGACAGGGATCCAAAGACACAAACAGGCTCTGAGGGTACAGATGCGAAGGCTGATGGAGATATATGTCTTCTTGGACTGGGCCTGGCTACAGAACACTGTCTTGCAAAAGGACCCTCCCAGACATACCACCCTCCCTTGCTCACCCTCTCTGTTCCTGCTTCCTTAATTTCCTCCCATCTCGGCTCTTTGCTCTCTTTCCCTCATCTCAGCCACAAGGTCTCTTTATACATCTGTATTTTCTCTTTTCATGTCTCTGACCCTGGTGTCTCTTTCTCTCACTGTCTCTACTCTGTCTCTTTCTCCTTCCACATCTGTCATATCCAGCATCCTAATCTTTTCCCCCCAGTTACTCCGTCCCTCAGTTCCTGGTTTCCCAGACCTCAAAACTCCCAACACCTGACCCCACCCCCTTGATTTTATTTGCATGTGTGGGTTTCTTTTCCCATGGTCATGTGCATAGTGGTGTTTGTGGGACTCAGTTGAACATCCTCAACCCTCGGTACTGTTGGGGGATCAGCCCACTGACCCTCCCACCTTGCCCCACAGCGGACATTGCCCGCAGCATGGGTGCCAAAACGGTCCTTGCCATCGATGTGGGAAGCCAGGATGAGACAGACCTTAGCACCTACGGGGACAGCTTGTCTGGCTGGTGGCTGCTGTGGAAGCGGCTAAACCCCTGGGCCGACAAGGTGAAGGTTCCAGACATGGCAGAGATCCAGTCCCGTTTGGCCTATGTGTCCTGTGTGCGGCAGCTGGAGGTTGTCAAATCCAGCTCCTACTGCGAGTACCTGCGCCCACCTATTGACTGTTTCAAGACCATGGACTTCGGGAAGTTCGACCAGATCTATGTGAGTGGGTAGAGGCGACATGGTGCACCCCACAAATCTTCATAACTTAAAGCCTAGAGCAGTGTAAGGGGCAGGATTCTAGGCCTTCACCTGGAATTGGTGGGAAACAGATCTGTGATCAATTAGTGATATTTGCAATGGGTGTGGCAGGGGAATGTGCCTGTACCTATACTATCTGTATGCTGAGTTTCTGCAATATGTGAAGCACTACGTGTTGATTTTTAATGCCATTTCTGCGTTGGTGGGAATGAGAGCAGTGATCAATTAGTCATGTCTGCCACAGGTCTGGGAGAGTAGCAGTGTGTGTATCTTGACCCTGAAAACATGTGTCTTAGCCCATGCCAACTGAAATTGATCAGTAGCTGCTGCCCAGAAGCCCTGAATCTGAGTAAACAAGGTCTGATGTTCTTTCTGGATTCACTAAGAGAGTGTGTGATGATGGATTAGTGATATTTGCTATGAACCTGAGACTGGTCAATAATATAGATATACTACATATTAACAGAACTCTAAATAATCTGGCACTACACCTTGTGCTGTTTGGTACTCAACATCCTGTATGGGGCTGAGTGAGGAAGAATATAAAAATTGATCAGAAATGTCTGGCAGGGGCACAGACAGGAAGTGAAGGCAAATGTGCCATATGTATGTGGCTGAGTCTAAAATAGATTTAGTCTAAAATGCCAGTTCCCCCTAGAGTGTCAGGTTTGTGAGGGATGAGAGAAGGGGCAGACAGCATGGGGATAAGAAGAGAGGGATTGCAGGCATAGCCCCTTTGCTTCCTACAGGATGTGGGCTACCAGTATGGGAAGGCTGTGTTTGGAGGTTGGAGCCGGGGCGATGTCATCGAGAAAATGCTCACAGACCGGCGGTCTGCAGACCTTAATGAGAGCCGCCGTGCAGACGTAAGCCTGTGACACACCCACATCAGGGATCCAGACTTTGAGGCCCCTCAGGGTCTTCCCCCTAACCTCAGCTGACCCCACGTATTACTGGGTTCACTGAGCTCCCCAGACACCCCAATGCCCTGCAGGCCCTCTGAGAGCCTCACCAATGCTTCTTCATAGGTACTTGCTTTCCCAACTTCTGGCTTCACCGACTTGGCAGAGATTGTGTCCCGGATCGAGCCTCCCACAAGCTATGTCTCTGATGGTTGCGCTGATGGTGAGAAGGCTAAGGGGATACCCCCAGGAGGGCGGGGGCACAGTTAGATGTTGTCAGACCAGCGTGGATCTCTTCACCTGTGCCTCCCTCCCCCAATTCCAGGGGAGGAATCGGATTGTCTGACAGAGTACGAGGAGGATGCAGGACCAGACTGCTCCAGAGATGAAGGGGGCTCCCCTGAGGGTGCAAGCCCTAGCACTGCCTCTGAGATGGTGAGGGTGGTTGGGCCCTTGATGTCCATGAGTGCAGTAGGAGGGGCTGTGCCCGAGACCTTGTGGGATGGGTGCTGGCTGACACATGTGCAGTGAGGTGTCCTGTGCGGGGTGACACGTGTGTGTGGTCTATTCCTGCAGGAGGAGGAGAAAGCTATTCTCCGGCAGCGGCGCTGTGTACCCCAGGATCTGCCCAGCTCAATCTCAGACACCTAAGGGCCTCACCAGGGTTTCCTCTGCCCCCCACCCCTGGGCTGGGCTGGGGTTGGGCCCTGTGGGGCAGCTTGCTACACCTCCTCCCGCTGCTATGCCTGCAGCCCCTTGGGTCCTCCTTGGATTTCTGAGCCCAGTGACCACACTGCACTGACCTGCCCTGGGGGGTAGGGGAGCAGCACTGCACTGATGACTCTTGCCCAGTCACCTCCCCAATAAATTGTCACCTCTTAGAAGTGGCCTTGTATCATCTTTGGGTTGAGAGACCCACCTGCTATGCTCAGGACTGGGGTCTGAAATGGCCTTGAGTTTGTCTTCCACCCACAGGGAATACCATCCTGGAATTCACACTCAGTGCTGGGTCCAGGCCACAAGGATTCCAAATACCATGTGCTACCTCCAGGGACCTGTAGGTGGTTCTGGGGCTCCACTGTGGAATCCTGCACTTTCCTACAGCCTCTACCCCGATGTAGCCCTACTGTGCATAGGTGCCCCATGTTCCACATTTGATGTGTGTTCCTACTGCGTGTGCCACTCATTCTGATTCCTTAGGGACAGCCCCTCTCCAAAGATACACACACACTTATTCATGAGGCTCAAGAACTTTCCCCCAGGCATTTACTCCTACTGTATACTCAGCTGAGGTCATGCAGAGTGGGCCGGGCCCCACTGTCCCCACTCACTGTTCTTGCTATTGGTTCAGACCTTAGAATGTGTGTCCAGGCTGCCTGGGGTGAAATTCCAACCTAGCCCCTTACAGGTGGCCATGGGCAGGTTACTTAACCTCTCTGAACCTCAGTCACTTCACCTGTGAAGTGGGGAATGATTGTATGTGTCTCTTTTATGAAGCTCTAAGCTGGGCCTAGGCCCTCAAGGCTCCCACTCAGTGCTGCCCACTGCATGCTGTGCCCAGAGTGCAAGCCATGGCCAAGGAGTATCTTGAGGGCAGTGGGGAGCCTTGGAAGACTTTTTTTAGTGATGTGTATGTGTTTTAATTATAAAATAAACATACATTTAAAAAAAACATACATTTTTTAATGTATTTTATTTTAGATTTTTTTCTGTTTGTTTTTTGTAGTTTTTTTTTTTTTTTTTTTTGGCCGGGGCTGGGTTTGAACCCAATACCACCAGCATATGGGGCCAGTGCCTTACTCCTTTGAGCCACAGGTGCTGCCCCATTTTAACCATTTTTAAGTGTACATATTAGTGTCATTAAGCACACTCACAGTGCTGGCAACCATCACCACCCTTCATCTCCAAGACTCTCACCCAGACTGAAATTCTGTCCCCAGGAAACACTAACTCCCCCCCCCCCACCTCTCCAGGCCCTAGCACCCACCATTCTACTTTGAATCTGGTCACTCTAGGGACCTTATATGAGAGGAATCACACAGAATTTGTCCTTTTGGACTGGCTTATTTCACTGAGCATGATGCCCTCAAGATCCAGACCCCTTGTAGCCTGTGTCAGAATCATTTTCTTTTTTTTTGTTTTTGAGACAGAGCCTCAAGCTGTCTCCTTGGGTAGAGTGCTATGGCATCACAGCTCACAGCAACCTCCAACTCCTGGGCTCAAGCAAGTCTCCTGCCTCAGCCTCCCGAGTAGCTGGGAGCACAGGCGCCCACCACAACACCTGGCTTTATTTTTTGGTTGCAGCCGTCACTGTTGTTTGGCCCATCCAGGCTGGATTCAAACCCACCACCTTGAATGTACATGACTGGCGCCTTAGCCACTTGAGCCACAGGCACTGAGCCTGAATTGTACACTTAAAAGTGTCAAAATGGACCAGGCTTGGTGGTTCACGCCGTAATCCCAGCACTCTGGGAGGTCTAAGCCAGTGGATTACTTGAGCTCAAGAGTTGGAGACCAGCCTGAGCAAGAGTGAGATCCCATCTCTAAAAATAGCCAGGCATGTGGCGGGCACCTGTAGCCCCATTGCTTGGGAAGCTGAGCAAGAGGATCACTTGAGCCCAGTAGTTTGAGGTTGCTGTGAGCCATGATGCCAGGGCACTCTAAGAAGGGCGAAAGTGAGACTGTCTCAAAAAAGAAAAAAAACAGTATTATCTTATGCATATCTTGCCATAATTTCGAAAATGTGTAAATGATCACAGACATGTAAAAGCTAAAACTATAAAACTTCCAGAATAAAATATAGGAGGAGAAAATCTACATAACCTTGGGTTAGGCAGAGATATGTCACATTTGACACCAAATTCATGATCTGTGGCAGAAAAAAATTGATAATTTTGACAAAAATTTGACTTTTTTTTTTGAGACAGAGTCTCACTTTGTCACCCTTGGTAGAGTGCTGTGGCATCATAGCTCACAGCAACCTCTAACTCTTGGGCTCAAGCAATTCTCTCATCTTAGCTTTCCACATAGCTGGGACTACAGGTGCGTGCCACAATGCCCCGTTATTTTTTTTTAGAGAAGGGGTCTCGCTCTTCTTCAGGCTGGTCTCGAACTTGTGAGCTCAGGGCAATCTACCCACTGAGGCCTCCCAGATTGCTAGGGGCTGGCGCCCTACTCCTTTGAGCCACAGGTACTGCCCAGAATTTGACTTTTAAAAAAAATTTTTTTTTTCCTCTGTGAACGACACTGTTAAGAGAATGGAAAGACAAGATACAGATATTAGAAAATCACATTTTTCTATTCTATTTAATTATTTTTTTCTTTTTTGAAACAGAGTCTCATTCTGTGACCCTGGGAGGAATGCCAGGGCATCATAGCTCACAGCAACCTCTTGGGCTTGAGCAATCCTTTTGCCTCAGCATCCCTAGTAGCTGGGACTACAGGTGTGTGCCACCACACCTGGGCTGAAAATCTCATTTTCTGACAAAAGACTTGTATATCTAGAATATACCAAGAACTCTCAAAATTCAACAATAAGAAAATAGATAATCCAATTTTAAATGGGCAAAAAATCTGAACAAACAACAGAGAAAATCTATGAATGGCAAATAAATACATGAAAAGATGCTCAACATCAGCAGTCACTAGGGTAATGCAAACTAAAACCACCATGAAATACCGTTACGTATTTACCAGAACGGAAAACCAAAACCAAAATCTGGTAATAGCAAACATTGGCAAGAACGTGGAGCGGCGATGCTCTCATACATTCCTGGTGGGAATTCAAAATGGTACACACTGAAAAACAGCTTGGCAGTTCCTAACAACACACCTAAACACACACCTATCACATGACCCAGCAATCCCAGGCCTAGGTATTTACTCAACAGAGATGAAAGCTTATGTCCACACAAAAACCTGTACGTGAACATTTATAACCACTTTATTCACAGTCCCAAAATAAAGGAAAATATGAAGCTATCTTTCTGCAAGTGAATAGATAAATAAAGCGTGGGACATCCATGTGATTGAACATTACTCTGCAATAAAAAGGAACAATCTGTTGTACCATGTGACAACGCGGGGGGATCTTCAACGCATTTGTTAAGTGAAAGAAGCTAGCCCCAAAGAATGCACACCTTGTATGAATTCATTTATATGATTAGGAAAGGTGAAACTGTTAGAGTAGAAACCCGAACAGTGGTTCCCAGGGGCCAGAGAAGGGGGTAGGATAGCCATAAAGGGGTGTGAGGACTTTTTAGGATGATGGAGCTACCGTGGTAGATAACAGACTTTATGTATTTGTCAAAACCTATAGAACTGTATACCACAAAGAGGTATACCACAGGAGTCTACTAAAATAAATTAAAGTAAAAGCAACCAGGATTGGGGAGGGGAGGGAGGATGAAATGCAGATAGCGAAAAACAAATATAACTGTATTACAAGTGAATTAAATAACCATACTAACCAGGATGGGCATCAAGAATTGACCTGAGTTAGTCAATTTGGGGAGGGGGCACTGGATACCAAGAGGATAAACAATACAATGAAAACCCTATGTACTAACAAACACTGTACTCTAGTTGCTAAATTTGTTTCTTTTATTGTTATTGTTATTAAATCGTAGCTATGTACATTAATGCTATCATGGAGTACAATGTGCTGTTTTTATATACAATTTGAAGTATTTTCATCCAACTGGTTAACATAGCCTTCATGGCATTTTCCTAGTTATCCTGTTAAGACATTTCTAGTCTACATTTAGTAAGTTTCACATGTACCCTTATAAAATGCACCGAAGGTGTGTCCCACCAATCACCCTCCTTCCACCCAGCCTCCCCCCTCCCCTCGCCTCTCTTTCCACTTTCACTAAATTTGTTTCTGGGGATATGGCTTAGAAATTCTGAAACTGCTTTATGTAGATACCAGAGATGAACAAATAAATAGAGAGATTGTATAAAGTGAGATCTGGGTTTCTAGCCAGGAGAAAGAAATGACAAATGTGAAAAGGAGAAGGCACAAATGAACCCTGTGGTGCTGGGTTAGAGATAGTAGTATCAGTATAGCCTAACAGTGTGTGTGTATATATACACACATGTACACACATATACACACACATGTATGATGGATATAGAAACAAATATGTGTTTTGGAAGAGTTAGTATAAAAACAAACAAACAAAAAAAAAGAGTCAGTATACACACACACGCATTTCTTTCCTACCTCTATTTACCAAAATAGACCAGAAGGTCCCTTAACCCAAGAGTAGTGAGCACACCAGCTCCCAGAGCTAGATACCAAAATACCACTCTCCCCTTGGACAAGTAATTAATTCCTGTGGTTTCAGAAAATAAAGAAAGGCTCAAATAGAGCAGGAGCCTATCAGAGGAGTGCAGGAGCCAACCTGAATGAGCTCCCACTGGTCAAAGTTGGAACTTTAATGGTGAAACAAAAGATAGTATTGTATTGCAATGCAAAGAATAAAATAAACGTCTTTGAGGGTTGATATAAACACCTGAATAAACAGATAAATGAGGGATAGGGACAAAATTCTCTCCTGCAGAACAATTCCAATTAACAAAATGTAGAAGGATTGTGGATATAGAAAATCATTAGTTTGCTGTAGCAATAATTGCTGAGTCATAATCCATTGATGGATGCTAAAATTAGTGGACAAAAGTTTTAAGTTTAAACAGAATATTTGCAGAATCTTAAAGTATCCTCCCCACCCCTGTGTTAATTACAAAGATAAAAATAGTAACTTTACGGTGGAAAAAGCTGTCAGACACTACCTTGACCAAGTGATCAGTATAACTCATCATGTACTCCACCCTGAGAAGTACGTGTCAACTCTTGGCACCCTTCCCAATCATGATGGCAAAACATCAGACAAATTAAGGAGCGTTCTACAAAATGCTCCAAAAGCATCAGGTCATGAAAGACAAAGAAAGCCGGAGGAAATGTCACAGATTGGAGGAGACCAACAGAGCCACAATAAGCCCTGTATTATGGAAGCCTGGTACCAAAAAGGGACATTAGTGGTAAAACTGGTAAAAAAACAAAGGCAGCATGTATGTTAGTTGACAGCATCGTATCAATGCTAATTTCTTAGTTTGATCATTTCTCTGTGGTTATATAAGATGTTAGGGGTAAAAAGTGTATGGGAACTCTCTATTATGTTTGTAACTCTTAAAGGTCAATTTTAGAAAGGATATCCTTTTGTAATACAAAAATGTTTAAAAATAATGTATAAAAAGAAGATTGCAGGTATTATATTACATTTCATGATTTTTTAAAAGATAGAAATCTTTAAAAATTGTATTTCTTAAACTTTTTATTTTTACAGAATGGACTCTCATACAAAAATACTGCTGTCCATCATTCTAAAGAAAATCTCTGATAATGTCACTCTCCTGTTTAAAAATCTTCAATGGCTTCTTATTGCCTTTAATTGCATTTGAATCTCTGCCTGCAGTTGCTCTGGCCCTTGTGGCTCCCCTTTCCCCACTCCCCTTTATATCCTGCATTCCTACCTAAAGCGCTGCTGCCTTCCCTCACTCCACACGCCTAGAAATGCCTCTTCCCCAGCCTCTGCTTGTCCAGATCCCAGAAACCTCACTCTCCCTTGAATTCCCAGAAGATTTTCATCACAAACCTTGTCAATTTCCAGTGCTGCTCTGAGACCTGGGACAAGGTTGCCTCTCTCCAGTGGTTTTTGGAGTACCTTCTGCAAAATTGTCTAACTCACCTTCCAGAGAGTTCTTTCTGTCCAAGACCAGCGGTCACCTACTCCCTTTTCTCCCCTTTAATAATGCTTCCATATCCTCCACACCAACATAGGGCTGACCAAATGCTCTAAGAACTCCAGGGCTCTTGTCTACTTGACTCTGATCCTCCTGGGAGTGATCATCCCCCACCCCCCGACCTGTTGGGTATTTCTTTTGAGGAACCACAAGACTGAGCCAGCTGGATGGCATTGCCATACTGACTTAGAGTAACTGACTCAAATTGTTGATATGAACAAAAACTCTGCCAAAAACTTGCCCAGGACCCTCACCCTAGGGTGGCCATGTCAGTTTTTGTCTGGTATTACAAATCCCCTGAAAGGGCCCTGTCCTGATCACATCTGCATTTCCTCCCCACAGTCCCATTTGTCTGGAGGCCTTGCATATAGTAGATGCTTAACAAGTATTTCCCAGAATGAATGCCTGAAGGCATGAGTTACAGCTTGTACATATTGCCTTTGATCCATGATTCTAGCCATGTTTTTCCTATGCAAATTTCTGGATCTTCCTCATTCTTTTGATTGGGATTTTCTCATCCCAACCCCTCTGGTCACTGACCTGACCGTTGGTGTGCTGAAAGCTTATCAAGAAGGAATAAACACGCCTCCAGATTCTCTTGATTGCAAACTGCAACTGAACTTCAACTCCAAGACATGTGAAAATGGCCAAGCATGGGAATGCTGGTTGGGTGGTTTCAAGGTAGGCAGCCCAGTAGTTTGGGTAGACCAGTGCTTTGGCTGCAACAAACTGTAGTTATAGAACATATGTTGTCGTGCTTTGCTTTTGATCTTCTGCTCCAAGGTTGAGGATACTCTCCCAGGGGGGAAAGAAAAAAGGAAGAACCGGGTCGATGAAAACGGAGTTTACCCATCACTGACATACTTCGTACCTGAAGCACAGCCACCTTGAGCGAAGACCATGGTGGCAGCTCTTCACCTGATTAAGGAGCGTGGGTTGGGTCCTGACTCAGAGGGAAATGCAACACGACTGAGCAGTCTCCCCCACAGCACCTGAGCACTTACAGCCAAGCCTGGGCTTGGCCGCAGCGGACATACAGGTGACTGCCAGAGTCACCAAGAGGCTGGAGGCCTGCTGTTGCCAAGTCCCTCTACGTGGATCACAATAACTACATGAGGTCATGGAATGTTGAAGATGAAATGAAAGTAGCTCCTAAGTCACAAAGTCACAAGCAGGTGGACATCCTTTCGACAGGGCTCCTGGGAGTAGAGCTGTCCCACTGTCCCTGATGAGCACAGGAAGTAGCTCCCTCTCCCAGACAGAGTTGGGGGTAGTGGGGGTCAAATCCATGAATGTCCAATTCCCACCAAAGCCCCCTCTCCCAGGGGATGGCTGGGATGGAAGGGTAACCACAGGCTCCCCTGGGATTCCCCTGTGTGAGGGCAGAGACAGACACAACGCCTGAGGCAGAGGTGAATGGACAGGTGTGTTTCTTAGGGACCCGGCTAAAAGGTGGCAAGAAGCTGGCAGCAACCCTCAAGAGGGTCCTGACACCATGGACGATGATGATGAGCCTCTTGAGCCCGAGACACAAGGTGAAAAGGCATCCCATCTCTCACCACGCAGGCCTGTCCTGGCTGCATCAGTTAACACCCATGGATCACAGGGACCCTGGAGCCCACTGCTCTCCTCATCTGGGACCCTCTAGAATTGGGATGATATGTTACATTGACTCAGCTTCAGGGCTTGGCAAGCACTGAGAGTGGGATGCAGTGCTGTGCTGGAACTGGCTCTAGCCGGCTTTAATTTTTATTTTATAGTCTTGGTTGATGTCATTTTGGTAGTTTAAAATCGGCCACATTTGGAAATATTTACACCACATCAATTGGCTAAACTATAAGTCAGGGTGTTTTGATGGTTTTGTTTTGTTTGATTTTTGATGAGATAAATAGTTACCAGCATCCCGGTGGTTGAATGGAATTCTAAAATTGTTAGACTGATGAGGAAATTAAGACTTGGAAATACACCACTTTTCCAAGGGCACTCAGCAGTTTGGCCACTAAGCTGCTGTATGTCTTCTAACTACCAGGCCACTGCTACTTACACATACAGACTTTGTATCATATAGACTTTGTGTTACAGGCCGGGAAATAAATGTTGGAACCTGACAAGGACAAAGGAGGACACAGACCTGTGCAGAGTTGTTAGAAACCCCACCATCCTAGTATCTAGGTGGTCAAAACTTGAGATGCTGGTCACCAATGCTCAGTCTTTCCAAAGAGTAAGTTGGCTGAGTTCTGACAGGTCCTGCTGATACAGGAAGATTGAGCTCTAGAACTTCCTGGGTGGCCTTTAGGAGCCCATGGCTGGTTTCAGATCAGTGGATCGGAGGTGGAAAAACCATGTCTAGCAGGGAATAGGGGTACAGGAAGCTCTTCCCCTCCTGTCAGCATCTCATCAAACCAACACATGTATTTAATCACAGCAATCAGTTTCAACCCAAGGGAGATTGTCAAGCCCCTCCTTCTTCTTGGTCATAAAATCAATGTTGGATTGGAAGGAAGAGAATCTAGGTCAAATTCTTAAGTGTCAAATTCTCTCTTGCTCCCTGGAACTGCTCCTTGTCTGTTTTATTTTCCATTTAACCCAAATTAACCTGTGCTGCCCTGGCCCTCCCCAGCACCGTGTGTGCCTGACAGAGAGGAAGCCTGGGCGTTTGGACCCACCCTTTCACCTGCAGACCCTGAAACCCATGCAAGCAAATAAGAAGGAAAAGTGTAATCAAGGAGCTCATCTCTGAGGCAGGCCCCAAAAAGGCAACGCAGCAGGAGCAGCCACTGTCCAGGGAGCATGGCAGAGAGTGTTCACAAGACCCCAAGGGCCATGTGTTGAGAAGGGAGGGCTTGTGCAGTGCAGTCACTCTGGCAGGGCTGAGCACATGAGGCCAGGGGGATGAAGGCCACTGCCAAGATCTGGGATGCAGAGGAAGGGAGCAGAGCCCAGGGGCAGTTGGTAGCAGGCTCCACCCAAGGGGCTGGCAGATTTCATCCCCAGAATCAAGGAGGTGCATTTTTCTTCCAGATGAGACCGAAAACGTGCCAGCTCCAGAGAGCAGCGAAGAAGCCCTCTATTGTGAGGCTGAAACCCTGCCGACTGTCGAAAAAGAGAAATCAGCCTGGGAGAGTTCAGAAACAGACCTAGAGATTGAAGGTAAGAGTGGGCTTTGGGAGTGGTGGCAGGGGCAAAGGAGGAGGGGAGATGTCTCAGTGGCGTCCTCAGAAGCTGGAGAAACACAGTGTCCAGGAGCTGGCATCTCACACCTTTCCAGAGCCTGCCAAGTCTCTGCCTGGCAGGACGTCCTGCAGAGGGACTATGGGAGAAGGGCCTGTGCTCAGTTTTCACCATGTCCTCTTCAGGGCTGGCTGGGGCCTCAGCTGGCTGCCTCGGGAGCAGCACCTCACATCAGCTTGCCAAGACTGGTGCAAGAACAGGGATTTCTGCTCTTCTAAATGTTTCCACCTATGGCATCCTAAGGAGTCTTTGCAATGGTCCTAGGAGATAGGCATTATTGTCAATTTTTTTTTTTTTTGAG
>CAUYQV010147204.1:0-10438 GCA_963574575.1 Galagoides demidoff
GCGGGCGCCTGTGGTCCCAGCTACTTGGGAGGCTGAGGCAGAAGACTCGCTTGAGCCCAGGAGTTGGAGGTTACTATGAGCTGTGATGCCATGGCACTCTACCCAGGGGGATAGCTTGAGGCTCCGTCTCAAAAAAAAAAAAAAGAAATAAAACCCACATGGAATCCCTGTATGATTTGTTCATCTTGCTTGTCCTACACGTCTGTACGAGGACTTATTACAAAAAAATTCCTCAAGACTGAAGCATTTCAGATAAGGACCCACATAAGAACACGCTTAGCAACAACTGTTTCCACCAATGAGTTAACATAGTGCCTACGATAGGCCCCTGTGACCAACAACAGCTTACGTGGACTTCTTTTTCCCTTTAAAAGTTTCCCCTTACCACAACTTCTCTAGATGCATCTATGATTCATCCTAACATACGCATCAATCCTCTATTTATTCCCAAATTCATTTCTGGGCAAAGCCGCTCTCTGTTGTTATTTTAGGTTTACACTTCCAAGTACACCAAAAAAAAGGAGCTCCTTGCCCCATTTCAGAGCCTTGATACAGAAAAAGAAAATGCTTCTGGGTATTAAAAAGACAGATTTGTATTACCTATGGAAGTCCATGATGGAAATTTAGGAGTTAAGAGCAAGTAAGAAACAACTGAGTTTGAAGAATTCAGAGAAAACCTCATGAACTTTCCTCAGTGATCTGGTGAGACAGTGTCCTCTGCCTCCAGAAATGCAGCCTCCGGACTGTGAACTTCAGTGCTGCTCACTCTCTACTCCAGGAATCACCTTCATATACTCTTAACAGGCCAAAAGATTAACTAAAGAATGAAGCTCTGAAAAATGAGGAAAGCTTTATTTCAAATATTGCCCAGACACAGGCATAGCACATAAACTGTACCTGAGCACAGCAAGCTCATCAGCTCCATAGATAGATTAATATGCGTACAAGAGGGCCAGGCAGTGACTCACGCCTATAATTCTAGCACTCTGGGAGGCTGAGGCAGGTAGACTGCCTAAGCTTACAGGTTAGAAACCAGCCTGAACAAGAGTGAGACCCTGTCTCTAAAAAAAAAAAAAATAGCCAGTCATTGTGGCAAACACCTGTAGTCCCAGCTACTTAGGAGGCTTAGGCAAGAGGATCATTTGAGCCTAAGAGTTTGAGGTTGCTGTGAGCTATGATGCTATGGCACTCTATGGAGGGCAATGAAGTAAGACTGTCTCAAGAATAGAACAGACTAGACTAGACTAGAATAGAATAAAAAAGACAAATAACCCAAGGCAGCGCCTGTGGCTCAAAGGAGTAGGGTGCTGGCCCCATATGCCAGAGGTGGCAGGTTCAAATCCAGCCCCAGCCAAAAATTGCAAAAAAAAAAAAAAAGACAAATAACCCAACTTAAAAGTGGGCAAAGGATCTGAACAGATGTATCTCCAAATAAGATACACAATGGCTTATAAGCTCATGAAAATATGCTCAACATTAGTCATCAGAGAACTGCAAATCAAAACCACAATGAGATACTAACCTCACACCACTAAGATGGCTAGAATGAACAACAAGCATCGGCAGGCACTGGAAGGACATGGAGGAAGTGGAGCCCTCATATATCGCTGATGCAAATATAAAATGGTACAGTTGCTTTGGGAAACAGTCTGACAGTTCCTCAAATTGTTAAACACTGGGTTTAACAGTTAAATCATATGACCCATCAATTCCACTTCTAAATATATACCCCAAATTAACTAAAAACATTATTTCCACATAAAAATTCATACATGAAAGTTTGTAGCATTATTCCTAACAGCCAAAAAGCAGCAGCAACCCAAATATCCATCAATTCATGAATGGATAAATTAAATGCAGTACATCCCCATAACATGGACAAACCTTAAAACATTATACTAAGTGAAAGAAACTGGAAACAAAAGGCCACATATTGCACAATTCCATATAAAATATCCAGAACAGACAAATCCATAGAGACAGAAAGTAGATTAGATAGGTGAGAGGAATGAGGAGGAAAGTACAGAGCTTCTCTTTGGGGTGATAAAATGTGGTAGAATTAGATAGTGATAACAGGGTGGAGCCTGTGGCTCAAGGAATAGGGTGCTGGCCCATATACCGGAGGTGGTGGGTTCAAACCCAGCCCCAGACAAAAAATACAAAAAAAAAAAAAAAAAAAAAAGGCAGTGATAACAATTGTACAACCTTGCAAACTACTGAATTATATACCTAAAAGCATCGATTTTATGGTATATGGCCAAACCATAAGCATGGAACATTTACCAATAATAATGTCCACTTCTCATTTCAGTCACAGAGACAAGACTGACCCAAGTAAAATGGGTATTTATAATAAGCAGTAACATAATCTTTTCTTTTTTTTTCTTTTTTTTTTTTGAGACAGAGTCTCACTTATTAACCCTTGGTAGAGTGTGTGGCATCACAGCTCACAGCAACCTCCAACTCCTGGGCTTAGGTGATTCTCTTGCCTCAGCCTCCCAAGTAGCTGGGACCACAGGCAGCCGCCACAACACCCAGCTATTTTTTGTTGCAGTTTGGCCGGGGCTGGGCCTGAACCCACCACCCTGGGTATATGGGGCTAGCGCCCCATCCACTGAGCCACAGGCGCTGCCCTACATAACATTATCTTTATTTTATATTCCATTATCTCCAATCAACCTCATCCAAAAGTTCACATATATATGATCATTACCAAAAAAATCATTTATATATTTTTCCTAAGTAAACATTTTTTTTTGGAGACAGAGTCTCACTCTGTTGCCCTGCGATTTGAGTGCTGTGGTGTCATCATAGTTCATAGCAATCTCAAACACTTGAGCTCAAGCAATCTTCATGCCTCAGCAGCTTTCCAAGTAGCTTTCTCTACAAGCACCTGCCACAATGCCCAGCCTTTTGCTCAGGCTCGTCTGGAACTCCTGAGCTCAAGCAACCCACCCACCTGAGCCTCCCAGAGTGTTAGGAATACAGATATGAGCTATCATAACTGGCCTCTTCCTTTAACTTTTTTTCTTTTTCTTTTTTTTTTTTTGAGACAGAATCTCTCTGTCATCCTCGGTAAAATGCCATGGCATCATCATAACTCATAGCAACCTCAAACTCCTGGCCTCAAGCCATCCTCTTGCCTCAGCCTCCAGAGTACCTGGACCTATAGGCATCTGCCACAATACTGCGCTATTGCTCAGGCTGGTCTTGAACTCAAGCAAATCCACCCAGCTCGGCCTCCCAGAGTGAGCCATCTGGCCCAGCCTTCTTTTCTAACTTTTAAGGCCAGGTACAATGGCTCACCCCTGTAATCCTAGCACTCTGAGAGGCTGAGGTGGGTGGATTACTTGAGCTCATGAGTTTAAGAACAGCTTGAACAAGACCAAGACCCCATCTTACTAAAAAAAAATAGAAAAAAAATTATTTTGGCTCAAAATCAATCTTGTAAGATTATATTACCAAATTAATCAGGAAAAAAAGAACAAAGTATTTTTTTTTTCCTTGACACACAGTCTCTGTTGCCTAGGCACCTAGAATACCATGGTGTCAGCCTAGTAATAGCAACTTCAAACTTCTTGGTTCAATTGATCCTCCTGCTTCAGCCTCCTGAGTGAGTAGCTGAGACTACAGGCACCCGCCATGACAGGTGGCTAATTTTTATATTTTTCTAGTAGAGATGGGTTCCCGTTCTTGCTCATTCTGGTCTCAAACTCCTGAAGTCAACTTATCTTCCTGCCTCGGCCTCCCAGAATCTAGGATTACAGGCCTGAGCCACCACACTCAGCAGAGTAGGTTTAGGGCTTTTGGGGTTTTTTTTGGGTGGGGAGACAGAGTATCACTATGTTGTAGTAGAGTGCCATGGTGTCACAACTCAGCAACCTCAATTGCTTGGGCTTAAGCGATTCTCTTGCCTCAGCCTCCCAAGTAGCTGGGACTACAGGTGCCCACCACAACACCCAGTTATTTTTGTTGTTGTAATTGTTATTGTTGTTTAGCAGGCCCAGGCTGGGTTCGAACCCACCAGCCCCTGTGTATGTGGCTGATGCCATAACCACTGAGTTATAGGTGCCGAGCCTTGCTTTTGTTTTTGAGACGTAGTCTCACTCTGTCACCCTGGGTAGAGTACCATGGCATCACAGCTCATAGCAACCTCAAACACTTGGGCTCAGGCGATTCTCTTACCTCAGCATCCCAAGTAGCTAGGACTACAGGTGCCTGCGACAACGCCCAACTAATTTTCCTATTTTTAGTAGAAATGGGGTCTCAAGAGAATCAGTAAAGTTGGGCCTGGTTGCTGACCTGAGTGAGTCTTGACCTCCCTTCAAATCAATCATCCAGTCTACAATTTCTTTTCCCTGCATCTCCGATCAGAGGCCTCCGGAAACATTATCACTCACAATTGCTTGGGCTGGTCTCAAACTCCTGAACTTAGGCAATCCATCCACCTCAGGCCTCCCAGAGTTCCTAGGATTACAGGTATGAGCCACCACACCCAGCCAAAGTGGGTTTTTTAATGGATTAATTATTAAACGTTATAAATTTATTTCCATTATTTTAGCCTCCATATCAATAGTAAATTAAAATAGAATTAAACATAGACTTAAGTGTTTGAAATCTATCAGGAGAATTATATTAGTATTCTTTATGGTTACATTAAAATTTAATTGTACGGAAAGCATCAGTTTACAGAGAATTTTTTTTTTTTAAGAGACATAGTCTCACTTTATTGCCCTCCGTAGAGTGCTGTGGCATCACACAGCTCACAGCAACCTCCAACTCCTGGGCTAGGCGATTCTCTTGCCTCAGCCTCCCAAGTAGCTGGGACTAAAGGCACCCGCCACAACGCCCAGCTATATTTTTGTTGCAGTTTGGCTGGGCTGGGTTTGAACCCACCACCCTCGGTATGTGGGTCCAGCACCCTACCAGCTATAGAGAATTTTAACCTGGATCTAAAATTCTGTGGATTCATTCGAAAACTGCTTAAATGCAGCTGCTTTAAAAGCACCAGACGCAGTGGTTCACGTCTGTAATCCTAGCACTTTAGGAGGCTGAGGCAGGTAGACCGCTTGAGCTCACAAGCCCACAACCAGCCTGAATAAGAGTGAGACTCCGTCTCTATTAAAAATAGAAAAACTAGCCAGGCTTTGTAGCAGGTACCTGTAGTCCCAGCTACTCAGAAGGTTGAAACAAGAGGATCCGTTTGAGCCCAAGAATTGGAGGTTTCTATGAGCTACAATGCTGCTACAGACTCTACTCAGGGTGACAGAATGAGACACTCTGTCTCAAAAAAAAAAAAAAAAACTGAAACAAATATGGCAAATAAAAATTGACAAAACTAGTTGCTACATTAAGAATGTACATATTTTCTATATTCTTTTTGTATACTTGAAATAGCTGAAGTTAAGTATTTGTCATAAGAAGACAAATGTTCAGGCCAGGCACTGGTAACTCTTATCTGTAATCCTGGCCCTATGGGAGGCTGAAACAGTGGACTGCTTAAGCTCACAAATTCAAGACTAACCTGAACAAGAATGAGACCCCATCTGTATTGAAAATAAAAAAGTTGCTGCATATAGTGGCAGGCACCTGTAGTCCCAGCCATTCAGAAGGCTAAGACAAGAGGATCACTTGAGCCCAATAGTTTGAGGTTGCTGTGAGCTACAATGCCACAGCACTCTACCCAGAATGACAGAATGAGACTGCCTCCCAAAAAAAAGTCAGATTAAAAAAAAACAAGAACAGTGGCCAAGCAAGGTGTGCCATGAGTGTAATCCTAGTACTCTGGGAGGCTGAGGTAGAAGGAACGCTTGAGTTCTGGAGTTCAAGAGCAAGATCCCATTTCTACTAAAAACAGAAAAAAAAAGGACTGGGCACATTGGTTCACACCTATAACCCCAGCACCCTGGGAGACCAAGGCAGGCAGATCGCCTGAGCTCACGAATTTGAGACCAGCCTGAGCTACAGCAAAAATAGCTCTGTCTCTAAAAATAGCCTACAGTCCCTCCTACTGGGGAGGCTGAGGCAAGAGAATCCCTTGAGCCCAAGAGTCTGAGGTTGCTGTGAACTATGATGCCATAGCACTCTACCAAGGGCAACAAAGTGAGACTATCTCAAAAAAATAAAAAATAAATAAAAATAGAAAAAAATATCCAAGCATTGCAGCTTGCACCTGTAGTCCCAGCTACTTGGGAGGCTAAGTCAAGAGGATCACTTGAACCCAGGAGTTTGAGATTGCTGCGAGCTAAGCTAACACCATGGCACTCTAGCCTGAGGGAGCAGAGTGAGACTCTGTCTCTAAAAACATAAAAACAAAAAAAGAACATTTTATGTTTGTTGTTTAGAGGTCCTAAAAAATAATCTATTATGCATCAAGCTACAGGTAATATTTGCCTAGATATTATCACATCTCTAAGCTGAAAAGATTAGATTCACTAAGATTTCAGTAAGAGATTGATAGAGGCCATTAATTTAAAAAGAAAAACTCCCCAGGGGGACAGCTTGAGGCTCCTGTCTCCAAAAAAAAAAACCCACATCACTATTATGAAATTAACACAGGTTCTGAAAATAAATCAATTCATTAGGAAAAAAATTTATAAAGTCTTTGTCAATTTTAAAGCATACCTGGCCTTGCAATTCTGGTCTTACAGGATATGTACTTGGGTAAGGAGCCCTAGGTCGTGCAGAATTCCAATAGTTAGAATTGTAGCTAGGATATGATGGCTGTTCCTAAGGAAAAAAAAATAGATTCACTTTTAATAACATTCTCACATCATTTTGAAATAGAATGACAGAGATAGTTTATGAACATCAACAAAAAAGCAACAGACAAAAAGCAATAGAATCCCACTATAAAACCACTCATTAAATTGATGCAGATATATTACATGATAAATCACTCTAACAGGGGTCCTCAAACTTTTTAAACAGGGGGCCAGTTCACTGTCCCTCAGACCGTTGGAGGGCCGGACTGCAAACCCTGGAACAAGTTGGCTGCTAAGCAGGACAGGCAGCGGTGGCAAAAACACCTGGCAGGTCAGATAAATGTCCTAGGCGGGCTGCATGTGGCCCGCAGGCCATAGTTTGAGGACACCTGCTCTAGAACAAAGGTATTATTGGCAATATATCCAGTAAAAACCTATTCTTATGCATTATGCCAATGCCACCATACAAATGATATATAAAGGAATTCTTCTATGTTCAGGATGATTAGCAAAACCAGATATACTAGATCACTTTATCTGCACCCAACCACACTCATCACTACTAATTTGTACAACAAGAGTTCTTTGCCACTCTTAAGAGTATTTACCTAGGGCAGCACCTGTGGCTCAAAGCAGTAGGGCACCACCGGCCCCATATGCCGGAGGTGGCAGGTTCAAACCCAGCCCTGGCCAAAAAAAAACTGCAAAAAAAGAAAAAAAAAAAGAGTATTTACCTAATAATTTGTAAATGTGAAGATATTAATACTAAAGTTTACTTCAAACCCATCTTCAATATTACACTTTTTTGAGACAGAGTCTTACTTTGTCACTCTCCATAGAGTGCCATGCTGTCATAGCTGACAGCAACCTCAAACTCATGGGCTCAAGTGACTCTCTTGCCTCCGCCTCCCGAGTAGCTGGGACTATGGCTGCCTGCCACCACGCCCAGCTACTTTTAGAGACAGGGTCTCACTGTGCTCAGTCTAGTCTTTTTTTTTTTTTGAGACAGAGCCTCAAGCTGTCCCCCTGGGTGGAGTATCCTGGCATCACAGCTCACAGCAACCTCCAACGCCTGGGCTTAAGCAAGTCTCCTGCCTCAGCCTCCCAAGCAGCTGGGACCACAGGTACCCGCCACAACGCCCAGCTATTTTTTTTTTTTTTTGGTTGTAGCCGTCATTGTTGTTTTGGCGGGCCCCAGCTGGATTTGAACCACCATCTTAGGTATATGTGGCTGGCGCCAAGCTCAGGCTAGTCTTTAACTAAAAACTTTTTGGAGCACTGTCTGGGTTAATACATATACAGTACTTGTAGTCTATGAGTTATTCTGCTTTGAACTGTATAGATTAAATATAGTGTTATGCTTGAACAGGATCTTTGAATTTTTATCCAAAATTCAGGCAATCCAGCCACTTCGGCCTCCCAGAGGGCCAATATTAAACTTCTTAGCTTTGCCACACTCTAGTGTTTTCATATTCCTCTACCCTCTACTATGCCTAAGCTTTCTACTGGCAGCCTATCATCTTGGTGTCAGAAACTGATATAAAACAATTACCACTACACAGAGAAAATCTAGCTGTGACAATAACTTCAGCCTTTCTCTCCAATCCAAAAGCTACCGCAATAATTTTCGATAAGCCAATAGACTCTCATAAATAGACTGATCAAAACTTTTTGGAGCACTGTCTGGTTTAATACATACACAGTATTTGTATCCTATAAGTTATTCTGCTTTGAACTGAATAGATTAAATATAGTGTTATGATTGAACAGGATCTTTGAATTTTTATCCAAAACTTCAAATATGGTTTCATAAAGAAATTCACTCACCCAGGTACAGTGAGTGGCCCATGCCTATGATCCTAGGACTCTAGGAGACCAAGGCAGGAAAATTACTTGAGCCTCAGAGTTTGAGAGCAGCCTGAGGAACACAGTGAGATTCCATCACTACAAAAAGAAATTTTTTTTTTCAAGACAGAGAGAGCCTCAAGCTATTGCCCTGAGTAGCGTGCCATAGCATCACAGCTCACAGCAACCTCCAACTCCTGGGCTCAAGCGATTCTCCTGCCTCCGCCTACCAAGTAGCTGAGACTACAGGAGCCCACCACAACGCCCAGCTATTTTGCAGCCATCATTGTTGTTTGATGGGCCGGGCAGGATTCGAACCTGCCAGCTCAGGTGTATGTGGCTGGCACCTTAGCCTCTTGAGCCACAGGCGCCAAGCCTACAAAAAGAAATTTTAGCATGGTGGCACAATCCTGTAGTACCAGCTACTTAGGAGGCTAAGGCAGGATGATCATTTAAATCCAAGAGTTTTGAGTGTTACAATGAGCTATGCTCAGGCCTCTGCACTCTAGCCTCAAGCAACAGAGACATTATCTCAAGAGAAGAAAGAAAAAGAGAAAAAAATTCACTGGCAGTTGTAATGACTGAGAGATTAATAATCATTACACGTTAGTTTAACTGCACTGCTAACCAGATTCATACTACTTTGTTCTCAGGCCAGGCAAGTACCATCTCCTTTACATAATGCAGAAACTACAGAACAGCAGAATAGATTTTTTTTTTTTAATGTTACAAACTTCAAATCCTAACTACTAAATTTCTCAATCAGGAATTCCCTTAATTAATGTCCTCCCTTTCTCCCTTGGGTTTAAACTAGGTTAGATTTTTGCAGGGTAAGTATGTCTGAGGGAAAGCATACTGGGGGAGCTGAGTAAGGAAGGATGTGAGGCACGTGTGGTGTGGAGGATTCAGAGCGGGAAAGGCGGTCAACATGTGAGGACCGCAGAGATCATCAGGGAAGGACAGAAACCAGGGTGGTTCTGGGGATTCAGGTTTCAGTTCAGCCTTGCTGGAGTGTGTGTGCGGAGGGGGCTCAACTTTTTTCATCTCTGATCAAGATTCAAATTCTTTTTTTTTTTTTGAGACAGAGCCTCAAGCTATCCCCCTGGGTAGAGTGCTGTGGCATCACAGCTCACAGCAACCTCCAACTCCTGGGCTCAAGTGAGTCTCTTGCCTCAGCCTCCCAAGTAGCTGGGACCACAGATGCCCGCCACAATGCCTGGCTATTTTTTGGTTGTAGCCGTCATTGTTGTTTGACGGCCCCGGCTGGATTCGAACCGCCACCTTGGGTGTACATGGCTAGCGCCTTAGCCGATTGAGCTACAGGCACCGAGCCAAGGATTTCACTCTTCTTGTCCCCTCACATCTCTAAGCTTCTCTTAGCCCACTCCTCACTTTTCAACTGACAACTTTTATCACCTATAAATCACGAAGTCTATGATTTACCCATATCTATTACTGTCTTTTCAGAAAGCACAATGAAGTGTCCCTGAGCCTATTACAGGCCAATCCCTCCACTTAGCTCTGGGCCACATAATTGCTTGCCTTCTCAAGAACTTTTTTAGTTACCTCTACTCTTTCATTTATCATGTATTTCTTATATTAACACACATCATCTCCATTAGAATATAAACTTGCCCTCAAGACTATCCTAAATAATTAAAACTATAATAACTAGGCTCGGCGCCTGTGGCTCAATTGGCTAAGGCGCCAGCCACGTACACCTAAGGTGGCGTTTTCGAATCCCCACCCCGGGCCCGCCAAACAACAATGATGGCTGCAACCAAAAAATGGCCGGGCGCTGTGGCGGGTGCCTGTGGTCCCAGCTACTTGGGAGGCGGAGGCAGGAGACTCGCTTGAGCCCAGGAGTTGGAGGTTGCTATGAGCTGTGA
>CAUYQV010147205.1:0-68616 GCA_963574575.1 Galagoides demidoff
TTTTTTTTTTGAGATGGAGCCTCAAGCTATCCCCCTGGGTAGAGTGCCATGGCATCACAGCTCATAGCAACCTCCAACTCCTGGGCTCAAGCGAGTCTCCTCCCTCAGCCTCCCAAGTAGCTGGGACTACAGGCGCCCGCCACAACGCCTGGCCATTTTTTGGTTGCAGCCATCATTGTCGTTTGGCGGGCCCAGGCTGGGGATTCGAACCCGCCACCTTAGGTGTATGTGGCTGGCACCTTAGCCGCTTGAGCCACAGGCGCGGAGCCCAATGCTTAGTTTTATCTGTTGCACCATTGTGGAAGCTAGGTTTTGTCTTTTAGCTTCTGGGTGTCTACTTTGCTGGAGGTCCATTGTGATGATCAGTGTGAAGAACAGGTCTAAGTATATCCTGCAGAGCTGATCTTGTTGTGGCAAATTTCCTCAATGTTTGCATGTCAGTAAAAGATTTGATTTCTCTGTTGAATTTTGAAGGTTAGTTTGGTAGGATACAAAATCCTTGCCTGAAAGTTGTTTTCTTAAGAAGGTAAAAGGTAGATGACCATCCTCCTCTGGCTTGAAAAATTTCAGCTGAAAAGTCCTCTGTTATCCTCATGGATCTGCCCTGTAGGTCAATTGGTACTTATTCCTCGCTGCTTGCAGAATTTTCTCTTTCATTTTGACCTTGACCAGGTTCATTACAATGTGTTCAGGAGATGCTCTGTTTGTGTTGCAATGAACCAGGGTTTATTTCTTTATTTATTTATTGAGTAGTTTTTGGCTGGGGCCAGGTTTGAACCCACCACCTCCAGTGTATGGGGCCAGCACCCTATTCCTCGAGCTACAGGTGCTGCCCCAGAACCAGGATTTAATATTCATCTAAAAGGAGTGTGCCAGGATATTTGATGATGCTTGGGAAATTTTCAATTATAATACCCTCCAGTATGGTTTCCCCTTCAGGGGTACCTATAATTCATATGTTTGAATGCTTTTGTGAAGTCTCACAATTCTCTAAGAGATTATTTAGCTTTTACTCTCTTTTTTGACTTTTTAAATGCCTGAGTTAGCTCAAGAACCTTATCCTCTAGCTCTGAGATTCTTTCTTCTCCATGGTTTTATCTGTTATTGATACTTTCTTTAAATATCCCCGAGTGACTCCCTTTATTCTTTAAGCTCTGACATATCCTTTCTAATTTCATCATGTCTTTTATTCCTTTCTTGGGTCAGTTTTTGGATTTCATTTTAGTGGTTTTTCATTGTCACTTCAATTCCCGTCATTGTTTTTGCCATCCATATTCTAAATTCCCTGTCCTTCATTTCCATAATTCCTTTATAGGTGGGCTCCTCTGTGGTAGCTGCCTCATTATCCCTTGGGGCTGTTGATCTGTTGTGTTTTATCATCTTGACAGAATTTTTTGTTGGTTCATGCCATGTGTGTTTTCTTCTTGTTCATTTCCTTCCCCTGCTTTTTCCTCACTTCTTCCTTCTCCGTAATTTTCCTTGTCTCTGTGATTGGGTTTGATATGGCCTCATTCTTGGCTTGGGGAGTCCTCTGCTGTCTCACCGTGTCACCAGAATATTTGAGGGAAGGACAATCCAGCCAGAGGTGGCTAGCGTCCACTCTCCCCAATCTCCCCAAGAACAGGTGTTGAGGAGATATCCTAGTCTACTATCTTGGACCTCCAACTTGCCATTAATATTTTTTGAATGCTTTGTAGTATTTATCCAAAAAGCCATTTGGCCTTAGGTTTTTTTTGTTGTTGTTGTTGTTGTTAGGAGGTTTTTAACTACTGATTCATGCATATTATTTGCTATTAGTCTGTCTAGGTTTCCTATTTGTTCTTGATACATTTCTGAATTTATACATTCCTTCTAGATTATTCTATTTATTGACATATAGTTAGTTATTCATAATAGTCCCTTATGATCCCTTTTATTTCTGTGGCATTTATTATAATATCTCCTCTTTCATTTTTAATTGTATTTATTTTGAGTCTGCTCTCTCTTTGCACCCTAGTTAATCTGCCTAAGTTTTTTCCAATTATGTTTATTTTTTAAAAAACTTGTAGTTTTGTCAATTTTTTATTGTTTTTCTATTTTCTATTTTACTTATTTATACTCTGATTTTTATTATTTACTTCCTTCTACCAATTTTGGGTTTATTTTGTTCTTCTTTTTCTCATTCATTGAGGTATAAAGTTAGGTTATTTGTTTAAGACCATTTTTCTTTTTTAATGTAGGAATTTATTGCTCTACATTTTCCTTTGTGGTATTTTATAAGTTTCCTTATGTTGTGTTTTTGTTTCCATTTGTCTCAAGCTACTTTTAAAATTCCCATTTCATCTTTTCTTTGACTCATTTGTTGTTCATAGTGTGTTGTTTAGTTTCCACATATTTGAGAATTTTCCCATTTTCTTGCTGTTATTAACTTCCAGTTTTATTCTACTGTGGTCAGAAAGATACCTGGAATAATTTTAATCTTCTTGAACTTTTTAATACTTGTTTTGTGACCTAACATTAATTTATCCTGGAGAAAGTCCTGTATGTGCTTAAGAAGAATGTGTGTTCTTCTGCTTTTGGGTGGAAAGTTCTGTATATATTTGATGAACCATTTGGTTTATAGTGTTGTTTGTCAGCTATTTATTTATTGATTTTCTGTCTAAATGTTCTATTCATTATTTTAAGTGGGGTATTGAAACCTAGTGCTGTTAGCATATTACTGTCAATTTCTCCTTTCAGATTTGTCAACACCTACTTTGTATATTTAGGTCCTCTGATATTGGGTGTATTTGTATTTATATTTATATTTGCTGTGTCTTCCTGTTGAATTGACACTTTTTCATTATACAATAAACGTCTTTATCTCTAGAGACAGTATTTTACATAAAGACCATTTTGTCAGATATAAGTGCAGCCACCCCTGCTCTCTTTTGATTACCATGTACTTAGAATTTCTTTTTCCACTTTTCCATCCCTTCACTTTCAGCTTTTGTGTTTCTTAAAATTAAAGTGACTCTCATGTCGATAGCACATTGCTTGATCTTGTTTTTCACCCACTAAGCTGTTCTTTGCTTTTAGATTGGAAGGTTTAATCCATTTATATTTAAAATAAGTATTTATAGATAAGGACCTACTATCGCCATTTTGTTAATTGCTTTCTGTCTGTTTTGCAGTTGTTTTGTCCTTGTCTTTCACTCTTGCTGTCTTCCATTGTTATTCAAAATTTTGGGTATTGATTTGGCTGAATTCTTTTTTCTTTATCTATTGCCTATCCATTGTAGGTCTTTTATTTGTGATTACCTCAAGCCTTCTAATAATATATCTTGTAGTTGTAATTATTTTAAGTTGATAACAACTCAGTGTCAATTGGATTCAAAAACTACACCTTTACTTCCCTGAACTTTGTGATATTATAGTTTGCCTGCTTCCTTCTATATTGTGTACCTATTAACAATTTTTTTCCTTTAACTTGCATGTTATGCTTAAAAGTAATTTGTGCACCACCCCTACAGTGCTACATTATTCTGTGCTTGTCTGTATATTTACCTTTGCCATGAAATTAGTGTATTCATGTGTGTTTGCATTGCTGTTTAGCATGTTTTATTTTCAATTTGAAGAACCCCTAAATAATTATAAATAGCAATCACATCTTAGAAATGTTATTGACTCGCTGCAGTGGGGAAAGACTTTCATTTATGCATGGGTACAAAGTTACCAACTTGGTAGTGGGCAGTGATTCTAGTTCCATAAGCATACAGTGGTACCAACTCCTTGCAGCTGTCAGGTGAATTCAGCATTGGCTAAGATTATAGCAGCCCATGGAATTAAAAACATATGTGTGTCTACACTGGCGGCAAGGCCTGTTAGAGTCCTTACTAGGGAAGACTGATGGGATCCTCCTGTTCTCCTTTTCCCCTATAGGCATTAGTTATGACCATGAAGATCACCCTTAGTTCTGGAGTCTGGGGAACAGGTGTGTGTGCAGTAGTACTAGCACCAAAGCCTGGGGTATGGGTGATGGGTGTGTGTATGGCAGTGGCAGTGCCATGGCTGAGGGCATAAGCATGCAGACAGTGGTGCTGCAGCAGGGAAGGGGTGTGGCAGCTCCATTTCTAGGATTTCAGGCAGCTCCATCAGCTGACATTAGTGTTAGCAAAGGCTGTTGGAATCCATGGTGGTGAAAGATGCTGAAGTCTTCTTGATCTCTGTTTTGTCCACAGGGGAAGGTCATAGCCAAATGAACACTTCTTGGTGCCAATCTCCTCTGGACTGGGGAATGGGCTGATGTGGTTGAAATGCTTTCCTACACTTTTCTAGGCAGCCATCACTACTTTTGTGCTCCTTTATATTACTGAAGCTTCTTCATTGTACTCCAGAGCTTTCTTCTCTCCCTCTCTCTCCCCCCCTCACAGAGTCTCACTCTGTTGCAGGCCAGAGTGCCATGGCATTATCCTAGCTCAGAGCAACCTCAAACTCCTGGGTTCAAGCAATCTTTCTGCCTCAGCCTCCTCAGTAGCTGGAACTACAGGCACCTGCCACAATACTCAGTTACTTTAAAAGCTATTTTCATTAGTGAGTACTTGTTAAATCATTGTTTGGTTGAGGAAATGTGGGCTGTAATTGCCTAGTCTGACATCTTGCTGATGTCATTCCCAAAGGACAATTCTTTTTTTTTTTTTTTTTTTGAGTCGGAGCCTCAAGCTATCCCCCTGGGTAGAGGGCTGTGGCATCACAGCTCACAGCAACCTCCAACTCCTGGGCTCAAGCGAGTCTCCCACCTCAGCCTCCCAAGTAGCTGGGACCACAGGCACCCGCCACAACGCCTGGCCATTTTTTGGTTGCAGCCATCATTGTTGTTTGGCGTGCCCAGGCTGGGGATTCGAACCCACCACCTTAGGTGTATGTGGCTGGCACCTTAGCTGTTTGAGCCACAGGCGCCGAGCCCCAAAGGACAATTCTAATGGTAAAGAAAATCATTATTCAAGGAGTATATTATTGTCTTTGCAATAATACTCCAGTTGTACTAAACCCTGCTTCCAAAATCATCAAATAAAGTTTTTATCATTGAAGATTTGGCTTCCACCTGATCTCTCATCAGAAAGTCATTTTTGTAACCCTGCTTTGCAGGGTGCTGTCAAAGTCCTCCACATTTGTGTTCATTTGTCACCATCTGCAGATGGGCGGCCTGATGGAATCTTTAAGTGAACTCTTAAAGGCTTCACTCTGCTACATCTCTTATGCACAGTAGGTATATTTTTATTTTGCTGTTCAGAGTGAGATTCACACATACTCAGCCACTGCATTCCTCCATGAGGCACGCCCCTTCCAGAGCAATCCATTTTTCAGTTTCTTTTTTATCTTTTTTTGAGACTGAGTCTCACTATGTCGCCCTTGGTAAAGTGCCGCGGCATCATAGCTCACAGCAACCTCAAACTCTGGGGCTTAAGTGATTCTCTTGCCTCAGCCTCCCAAGTAGCTGGGACTACAGATGCCCACCAGCATGCCCAGCTATTTGTTGTTGTTGTAGTTGTTGTCATTGTTGTTTAGCAGGCTTGGGCTGGATCGGAACCTGCCAGCACTGGTGTATGTGGCTGGTACCCTAGCCACTGAGCTACAGGTGCCAAGCCCATTTTTCAGTTTTTATTTAACACTTCCATTATTCCAGTGACTGGCGAGAACCTAGATGATATCATGGTCAATCAATGGAACCTATACCTTCCTTCCCTCCCCACCCCCGTGTGCTTAGAAGGAGAACTAGAAAGATACTGGCTCATTTCTCAGTCCAAGGGGGGCTTCTCCTCCTGCCTATGCCCTCAGATGAAGTATTCCCATCTGAGACCCTTAGAACTAAAAATACGGTCACCTTAATGGCATTTCTACTCTGTCCTCCCTCACGTATCTCTATTGTCTATTTCTTTCAGGTTATCCCTCAACAATTGGTCTAATTACTCAAGACAGAAAATAGAATGTACTGTGGGAAACACAATTGCTCACTGTAGCCATTTCCTCTGAAAAAACTTCTTGCATGCCCATCTCCTGTAATTACCTGTCTTGAGGCTCAAGAATTAGTATAAGCTTCATGTCTCACCACTACCTTCTCATATCTTTTCCCATTGGCTGCTTTTAGATTGGTTTTATTGACCGGAGCCTGTTACTATTGGCTTGTGAGAACCGAATATATGCATTTCTTCCCAACTCTGCATTCAGTGATGTTACATGGGTGGCCTGAAATAATCCATGATAGAACTAATAACACCGTGGAAATTGTCAAACACGGCAAATAAGCCTTTCTCCCTTCCCATAGAGCTACTTGTTCACATTTACCAGAAAACCCCTGCTTGTATCTTACTTTCTCATTTTTGACAAGTCTTATTTGGCTTTCTGGCTTGGCACAGCTATTTTCCTTTTTTCTGAACCTACACTTATTAAGAAAGTTGCTTCAGGGAACTGTTCTTTGATTCCAAATATCACATCAAGGCACAGAAGGCATCCCACTTTTTTGGCTTGCCCAGGCATAAGGGACATCTCTCTGATCAGAACTACAGTAACCTTTCTGACTCAACATGTCAGAGGCAAGGTGTCAGACAAGCTTTAGAGTCCACTTGGCTCCTGGGGGCTTCTATTTGCATTTCACAGAGGAGCGCTGTGGCAGTGGTGTACACAGACATGCTGCCAAGTGACAGCCCAGCACCGGAACTGTGGGATTTCAGTATTCAGCCCATAGCTGTTGCCAAAACTCCCACTCCTGTAGAAAATCACAGGCAAGTAGGATTCCTTGTGGTAACACTACTTTCCATTGAAGACATTCTGATCCAGGATTGCAGCGAAAGTTGTGCATATTATTATATTTCTGCTCTTTTGATAGGCAGAGAACAAAAATGGCAACATGTTCAGATAGCACTATGTACCATATATTAACTAATTTAATCTTCAAATTAACCCCAAGATGCATACTATCATATACCCATCTTATTTATTATTTTATTTTTTTGTGGTAAGACATTTAAAATGTACTCTTAGTTGTTTCGAAATATACCCTTGCATTGTGCACATTAGGTGAGATCCCACCAATGCCCTCCCTCCTCCCACAAATCACCCTGCCCCCTTCCCCTCCCCTCTCCTTCTTCATCCCTCCCCCTGGCTGGACTGTATTTGTGCTTTATCATTCATATGAGTGTGTGTTTATATATTGGTTTCATAATAGTATTGAGTACATTGGATACTTTTTTTCCCATTCTTTTTTTTTTTTTTTTGAGACAGAGCCTCAAGCTATTGCCCTGGGTAGAATGCTGTGGTGTTATAGCTCACAGAAACTTCAAAGTCCTGGGCTTAAGCCATTCTCTTGCCTCAGTCTCCCAAATAGTTGGGATGACAGGCGCCTACCACAATGCCTGGCTATTTTTTGGTTCTAGTTGTCATTGTTGTTTGGCAGGCCCGGGCTGGATTTGAACCCACCAGTTCTGGTGTATATGGCTGGTGTCTTAGCCGCTTGAGCTACAAGGGCCACCTTCTTTCCCATTCTTGAGATACTTTACTAAGAAGCATGTGTTCAGCTCCATCCGGGTAAGTGTAAAAGATGTAAAGTTTCCTCTTTATGGCCGAATAGTATTCCATATACCCATTTTAAAGATGTAGACACTGATGCATAAAAAATCATTAAGTAACTTACCAAAGTTCACAAAGTCAGTAAGCAGCAGAGTCAAGATTTTGCCCTAAGCAGTCTGCCTCTAGACCTTATGCTCTTAACTACTACATCCATTATGTTGCCCAATAACACAAAAATGTTGGCGAGTCTCTTGCTATGCCTCAACCAGTACATCCCTCAACAGAGCCAACAGGTGTTTAACACTTCCATCTGAGAGGATCTTTTCCGATCAAGGGATTCTGTTATGCTAGCGATTTTCTGTTTCTGACAGGGTGCTGAAATGAAATGATTTTCCTCAACACACAGTTCTGAGATGATCTGAAAGGTACAGATACCAAGCTCCCCAGAATTTCAAAACTGGCTGACCTACTACTGGTCCACCTGCATTTTCCACTACAGCTATCAACATTCTCCCTCAAGCCCATACTAAAATCAACTGCCTGCACACATCACACGTTGACAACTGTGGAGAGTATGTTTTCAGAGGCTGAGCAAACACCTGTGCCTATTTCCCAGCATAGTGGGTCCAGTAATGTGTTCTCAAACTGGCTTCTACTGGCTCATAAGAGTTCATTGTTCAATTTTTGAGAATGTTGAGAGCTAGTTGTAAAACAAAGCTATTATTAGAAATTAAATAGGCTCAGCGCCTGTGGCTCAATCGGCTAAGGCGGCAGCCACATACACCTAAGGTGGCGGGTTCGAATCCCCAGCCTGGGCCCGCCAAACAACTACGGTTGCAACCAAAAAATGGCCAGGCGTTATGGTGGGTGCCTGTGGTCCCAGCTACTTGGGAGGCGGAGGCAGGAGACTCGCTTGAGCCCAGGAGTTGGAGGTTGCTATGAGCTGTGATGCCATGGCACACTACCAAGGGGGATAGCTTGAGGCTCCATCTCAAAAAAAAAAAAAAAATAGAAAAACCTGGTGTTGTGGCACGTGCCTGTCATCCCAGCTACATAGGAGGCTGAGGCAGGAGGATGGCTCAAGCCCAAGAGTTTGAGGTTGCTGTGAGCTATGATGATGCCATGGGATGCTAGCCTAGGTAACAGAGTGAGACTCTCAGAAAAACAAAACAATAACAATGAAAATGGTAATTGGAGTCATCTTGTTAAAGGCCAGCTCAGAAGCTATGTTAAAATGGTCTGGTCAATCCCTCTGAAGGCTTCAATTGAGCAGCACAGTAAAGATGTTGCCGGTGCAGCTCTTGAACTCACCCCCACCCACCTCACTGTCTCAAGGTCGGTTCTCCAGCTACTTCCTCACATTTAAACCGCTGTGTATGTTCTGCCACACTGTAAACTGAGTGTAGTAATCCTGCTTTCATATTCTCTGGATCATCTAGGAAGTTACTCCATCAGCTGTAAAATCAAGACAAGCCCTGGTTGGGAGCCCAGCTTTGCCGTACCTGGTAAAGAACGCTCTGTGAAGAGCACACGGCATCCCCTAAATAGCTCCAAGGTGCTTTACTTCCTTTTGAGCTCAGGTGCCACACTGCAAGGCAGCATATGGCCCCGCGGGGCTGGAGGGACGGGAGCCAGCAGCTCCAGACCTAAGCTTAAGCCTTGGCTCCGAAACTGGTCTCTTGATCTCACCATCAACCCCTTTCTGTGCTCATCTTAACATCTAGTACATCAGGCATATGATTTAGAGGCTTGGTAAGGGGCTTGCTGAGAATGTATGTGTGGGGTCCCCGTGCACAAGTGTGATTTGAGAACAAGGGGCACATGTTGGTGATGGGGTGGGGGGTGGACAATTCTGAATATGCCAATATCCAGCACTCATTTTGTGCTGAAAGACACAGTAGACATGTCCAAGACAGCTGGGCATGAGGGCACACAGTGGGCCCTCCACTGGGTCCAATGGGGAGGGCACTTGGGTGTGCAGGAGCCAGCAAGGTGCCCATCCCAGGGGCGACGTGTCCCTGAGCTCAGGTCACACTAGCACTGGATAGGTCACAGGGAGCGTAAGCAGGCGAGGAGGAAATGGTGGTGCCCTGGTGCTGGGGGAGATGAGCTTCTGGAGGAGGCTTGTGGCCAGTAAGACGGGGACTCTGAGGTCTGGGCATGATTCTGCATGGTGAGACTCTGCACAGATTGCTTCTCTGTGCTTCAGTTTCCAGGTGCAAAGTCAGGCCAGTAGAAGTACCTACCAGGCCCTCTCTGGTGCCTGAGAGAGGGTGAGTGGCACTGACTCTCACCACCCGTGTTAGCACTGTGCCTGGACCGGCAGAGCACGTCCATCGCATGTGTCCAGGTCTGTGCTACTCTCACTTCCACCCCTGAATGAGCGTCTCTCAGAGGTCAACATCCAGCCTCCGCAACCTCCAGATATAAACCAGGCACGTTCAGCCTGCAGAATCTCATATAATCATTGGAAAGAATTCACATTGGCTGAAGGATATCAGTGATACTACTTCAAATAAATCCCAAGTGTAAAATAATAATTGCCAAATGAGAAAAAATAAAAGGCAAGATTTGATGACAATTTTTTTTTGCTTGTTTTTTTCTTTTTACTACACTTGACTCATGATTTTTTAACACCAATGGTTCTGTGCTTGGAGGCCTAGCATTGCCCAGATCCATTGCTACTGTCTAGTGCAAAATGCTCCCCAAGGCTCGTCTGAGGACCAGTGTCCGAGTGGCTGCAGGAGAATTCACCACCTGGCAGCTTGTTCAGAATCAAACAGATTTCCAGACCCGAGACTTAGAGATTCCACATTAGTAGTTCCTGACGGGGCCTTGGGCTCTGTATTCTGGTCATGCTCCTGTGGAGATTCTGGGGTAATGTGAGGTTTGGGACTCATGGGCCCAGACAGCATGGGTCTCCTAAAGATGTTAACACATTTTGTGGAAACAAGGGAGCTGGGGTATGGGCAGGGCCCATACCAGGCCAGGGTGGGAGGGCCTTCCCACACTGCCTTGCAATTTAAGGTCCCCAAAATTCGCGCTCCTTTTTCTAGGCTATCCTTTTTTCCCTATGATTTCAACTTAGGCATTTTCCCCATGCTCCAAGATTCTGATTGCAGTTTGATAACCTGATCTTGATCTTCTAGGTCAGGATCCTGCATTCTGTTTACTTTATCTATTTCGACCCTAGATTCTGACTTCAGAATCTCCAACTCCAGTCTGGCAAGCAGACCTTCATCTGTTTGATGGTGGGCCCCAGCTAGGGGCCACGTCCCAGGAGGAGAAGCTGAGAGGATGTCCAGCATTTCTGAAGAGCACTGTTTCCTCCGTGCACCATGAGCGAGAGGAGTGGGTAGATGACAGATGTAGCACCTCAGACGACAACAGCGACCTCTGCCACAGGCAGCAGCTGGGGCTTGGCAGAGCACATTTAGGCTTGGTTGGTTTTCCTGTCACTTTCCAAGATCAAATTTGCCGTGAAACTTTCTATCTCTTTAGAAGCTTAGTCTATTTCAAGCAAATACTTAGTGTATTTGCTTCTGCAAATAAACCTATTGCTCTTGTGAAGTGTAGCCATCTCTATAAACTGTGCACGAGCCAGACACTCATCAACTTTCACGTATTTGAAGATAGTAATCAAGCCATCTCTTAGTCTCTGGGGTCAGGGAAACTAGTTTGACTTTCTACTGTTGACAGAACATCTCCTTATATCTGTATGGCTTTCTTCAGTGGGCAACACAAATCTTCAAAGGAGATACATCCCAAACTTCAAATTTAAACTATTATCAGCAGTTGCTTGTCAATGTCCATATTAACCTATTCTGTCTCCATAATGTACCAATATCTGTTTAATTTTATTTAAAGAATTCACATAATGGTGCTCTTTTGCTCACTGGAACTCAGCATCTCCTTTAAGATGATTCTCAATTTACTCATTCTCCCTAATTTTGCACACACACATTTCTCGTTGTTGAGGATCGCGAGCTATGTCACTTTTGTGAAGTCAAAACATTTCCCTAACACATCAGTCAAGTGAAGCAGAGCTGGTGGCTTAGTCCAGGTTGCTACATCAGACCTACCTAGGAGAGTCGGTGTTCACAACCATTAACATCAAATACGTGGGAATGACTTACAGGGTCATAAAGTACACTGGAGGGCATACTCCAGATTTTATAATTATATGAGGGTAGAATGCATGCCAACACAGCAATTATGAGCTATTCTTACTCTGAATGTGGATACAATTTTACTAACTAAAATATTAGCAAATTGAACCCATCGCTATATAAAAAGAATAATATATCACGACCACATAGAGCTTATCTCAGGATTGCAAGGATGTTTCAACATGAGAAAATCTATTAATGTAACCCATTACCAATGTGTTAATGTAATCCATTGCATTAACAGATCAAGGCGGAAGAATAGTACTGTCAGAATGTGTGCCCACAAATTAAACAAAATGCAGTATCCTGTCCTGATAAAAGTTTTAGACTTAATAAAAATGGTCTAACAGAAACCTAAACGAAACCTTATTTTTAGTGCTAAGATATTAAACTCATTCCCATTAACGCAGGGATTAAGGCAAGGATGCTACAGTTAGCAGAATGCTGCCCCCCCCAGCCCCCCCCGTAATGTCCACGTCCTAATCCCTGGAACCTGAGAACCTGTTGCCTTACAGTGCAAAAGGAATTTTGGAGATATGACTAAATGGAAGATCTCAAGATGGGGAGCTTAGCTGGATTGGTGCAATGCACCCATAAGGGCCCTTACATGTAAAAGAAGGAGGCAGGACAGGGAGTGTTTGAGTCAGAGAAAGGCTAGAAGATTCAATACTGCTGGCTGTGATGGAGGAAGGGCCACAGGAACCAGGCAGCCTTGCAGGACAGGGAAGGCCTTCTGCCCTCAGGGGAGGACAGCCCTGCAGATGCCTGGATTGCAGCCCAGCGAAATCCATTTTGGATTTCTGACCTCCAGAAGTGAAAGATGATACAACTGTATTGCTTAATCACCAAGTTTGTGGTACTTTGTTACAGCAGCAGGAGGGAACTGACACACCTGCCCACCTGTTGCAACATTGTATTTCGGTCATGGCCAATCTAATAAGGAAAAGGACTGAGTTATAAACATTGGAAAGAAAAAAAAAGCAAGATTGTCATCATTTTCAGGTATGCCTTTCCACCAGAAAATCAAAGTGAATTAACTGACACATTATTATGTTAATAATAGTTCAGTGGTGGCGCCTAGAAAAAGATCAATATTAAAAAAAAAATTTCCTGTATACCAGAGGTAACCAATTATAAAATGATTATATTCACAATTGCAATAAAACTATAAAATGCCTAGAAATAAGCACACGAAGAAATTACAGATCCTTAAAAAATAATAAAATTTTACTGAGGGCACTGAAAAAACTAAGCTATCTGAAAGATACACTAAATTAACAAATGTGTTCATTTTGTTTTCACAAATTAATCTGTAGGTTCCATATAATCTCAATCAAAATTCTAGTAGAGGTTTTTATGGAGAGTGATTCTAAAGTTTTACCGAAGGAAAAAAGAAATGAGTCAGAGAAGATAAGATAGAACTAGAAAAAAATCAAACTAGAAACTAAGAAAAAAATGAACTAGAAAAGATATGAAAAGCATAAGACAAGTGCAGCTGGGTTGAAATCATTTTAACACATATAACAAAGTATTGCTGTCTTAATTTGCAAATACCTGCCATATATCAGCAAGTACTTAAGAAAAATGAGTAAAACATGTAAATGGGCAATTTTGCAGAAAAAATATAAAAGGCCAGTAAACACATGAGAGACTGTTACCCTCGTGATAAAAAATGGATGCAAATTCAAGTAAGAAGGAGACATAATTTTCCCCTGTGAGACTAGAAAAAAATCTAAAAAGTTGGAATACCCAGTGTTAGTGACCATATGGCAAACTCCATCAGTAAGACTACAAATGGAGATGGCCTTTTTCAAGAGTAATCTGTATCTACAAAAACTGTGTTTACAACTTTTTTTGCACTCTGGTCTCTTTCCCCCCCCAAATAAAACCTAAGAAACCTGAAGCACAGGTACCTGTTTGGTTTAGAGGTGGGGCCCTGTCAGGCTCCACCCCCTGGCCCCGCCCCACCCCCAGGCTCAATCAGCCAAGTGAGAACCTCATGGATTTCAGACGGCAGCTACGGCAGCATGTAAAAGAAGCTGCCTTTTGTAAATCAAGCTTTGGAATTACAGTGCCTCCTAGGATTCTGCTGTGGCATGGGACTGCTCAGTAAATCACGTCCCAGGTAATCACGTCTTTCCCAGGGAAACAGCACAGATTCTCCCCAGATTTACCTCATCATCATGTTTGCAACAAGTAGAACTGACATTGAATATGAGAAACTCTTTGAAACAAAGGGAATCCCATCAAAATTAGGTTTAAAAAAGGCAGCTGATAAGCATGGTGCTTAATCAAAGAAAAAAGAACTGAAGCAGACACCAGATCAGGGGCGCTGAGCGAGATACGCAAAGAACAAGATTGAAAAAGTCTTTGAAAATCTCTTAGATATGAATTGAAAAAATGTCTTGCAGTATTTATTTGCCACTTGAAATTTATAAAACCCTTCACAGGGATCAAACAAAGGCGGCCTTGTATTAGTTTAACCATGTGCCCAGGTGCTATGAATATCTGAAGACTCCTTTTGTGATTTTAATTGCAAGGTCCTATGAAGCTCTTCCCAAACACTATTCTCTATTTATAGTTTTACAAGGAGCCTGCTTGAGGGGCTACTTCATAATGTTTACAAAGCCCATGAATAAGCCTTCTGCTGGACTTCCAACTATCATCAAATTAGTCTCAGATGACCACAAAGCAGATGGTTTGAGTCTGGTGTGAGCCTGAGTTAGGTGGGAGGACAGGGAGAGACTGGAGCCCATTCAGCTCCTCTGCACAGAATTTGCCCATAACAGACATTATGAAATTTTAACAGTCAGACCTTTGGGCATTTCTCGCCTATAAAGAAAATTGTGAAATTCTGAGAGGTGGGACTTGAAAGAGTTGCTGATGTCACAAATTCCAACCACCTTTAGTTCTTACCTCTCCCTCTGGTGACTCCAGAGAGAAATGGAAAGAGCTGCTGGCCGCCACACTTTACCCTTCATCCGTTCACAAGTCATAAGTGATGACATCTCTTGACAACTTGCCCCAGGAATGACTCACAGCTGTCCCTTTCAGGAAGGACATTCAGAAACTCTGTCAGCCAGAGTCTCCATGGACTTGTCTACCTGACGGCCCAGGGTTGTGAGGGTTGTTAAACAAATAGATTAGTGGGTTCTTCCCTTAACAAATTTATGATCAACCCTATCAACACACAACTCACTCCAGTTAATATCAAAAGAACCCCCTCTGCAGAGCACCACATCAGAATAGTGCAGACGTACTGAATAAAGGCCAAGTACAGGGGAAGCCAGGGAGGGCAGGCTGCGTAGAAGCACGCTTTCTCCTAGGTCTGCATGGTTTGCAATCTCGGCTGCCCGCTGAACTCAGCTGGAGAGCTTTAAAAAATCAGATGTGTGGTCCACCCTCAGGAGCTAAAATGGAATTGGTCTGGACTGGGTAAGGCCTGGGGTAAGGTCCACCCTCAGGGGCTATAATGGAATTGGTCTGGACTGGGTAAGGCCTGGAGTAAGGTCCACCCTCAGGGGCTATAATGGAATTGGTCTGGACTGGGTAAGGCCCGGGGTAAGGTCCACCCTCAGGGGCTATAATGGAATTGGTCTGGACTGGGTAAGGCCTGGGCATCACCACAAGAGATTTTAATGTGCACATGGGGCTGAGAACCCACTGAGGCAATTCTAACCAACAAGCAGAGTTCAGAGCTGCTGGTCTGTAGACCTAAATACCAAAGAAACCTGAGCACCAGCCACTGAGGTGGGTGATCTGAGGAGAGTGATGAGACTCCTCTGAGCAGGTTGACTGGAGAGTGACAGAGGGTGACAAGGGACCAGCAGAGAGGTCAATTTTGTTTCTGTTCTTTTGTTTGTTTGTTTTTGTTCTTTAAGAAGGGAAACTCAGGCTGTTGACCTACTGAAGGGGGATCCAGTAGAGAGAGAGTTTGGAAAACAGAAGAAGCAGCCAATTAATCAAAGCTCCACAGAGACAGGGCAGAGTCGAGCCTGGCCTAGAGCTCAGATGTGAGGAAAATAAGGGAAGGGGACTAAGACCCTGAGCACCAGTTCTGTTAGGGCCCCACCTGGGCGCCTCCCATGGGTGATTCCACTGATTCTCCCCCGCAAACCGGCAAGCACCTCGGTAACACAGAAGGGTCAGGAGTGTAGTGTATGAATGATATTTCCAAATCTAATACTCAAAAAGATCAAAGTGATCAAAAAGGTCTTCTTGAAGGCCCAACACAATTTGTTATCAGAAGAATTAACTGAAAGGAGTATTATCAATCCTGCTTTAGAATAAAGAAAACAGTTGTCAGAAATGTCAGAGGTGGGGCCCGTACCACTGCTTCCCCCAGGTACCTGATGGCCATACTGTGAGCGGCAGTTCCCAGGGCTCGCCTCCCCAGGACACACAGAGCAAAAGACAGAGTCACCAAGGCAGAGTCCTCGTCACTGTCCACGACGGGCTTTGAAGGCTGAAAGAGCAAGGATGTCCACTCAGCTTTCACTTAGGTTCCAATTTGTACCAACACAGAATCTTAAATGTAGAGGCAGAGGAGGCTCCTTAAGTCACCCGTGTGGTCATCTGGTCTCCTCTAAGGTGACCTCTGCTTCTTGTAGCAGTTCCTTTTGTGGTTGGACATGGAAAAAATAAAATTAAACTGGGAAAGCTATTTTAGGAGAGAAAAGAGCCTACAAGGTGTGCTGATGACCTACTTCTGTGAGATTTCAAATGCGGCCCTTTAGTCGTAAAGATGGTCAGTGCTTCCAGCTGAATGTCTGCACACCTTAGCACCAGCCAACGCAAAGGAGAGGCAGCGCCAGCAGGGAGAGAGCGTGTACAATCTGGTGCCAATCAGAGTCTTCTGTCCTCCCATCAGTGAGAAGCTCTCTGCACTGACTGTGAGTCCACAATCAACTGCTAAATTAAAAGGATCGTTCAAAGTTGGCTTTGAAAAAAAAGAGGCTGGGGAAGGATGTTGAAGAAATTTTTGAAGAAGCCAAAGTATCTCTTGCAAGAAAAATGAAATAATTTCATGAAGGAACTGAGAAAAGAGCAGAGCCATCTCAGGGGTACAGGCAAGAAGAGCCATAGATTCTCTGGACAGCTGAACCAGCTACCGAGGTCAAGCGTGGGGTAAGACTGTCAACACGCCTCTCTCTGGTTTCTCTAAAGAAAGTCGGTTCTGTCACCGGCTGCTTCTGCTACGTGTGTTTAGTCACTCATAAGAAGGTCACAGACCCAGGCTAGTGTCTCAGGACACAGCACACCCTGCATCAGCTCTAAGGAAGTTGTTTTCAACCTGGAGCCACTTTCTCCGTCCACAACCCTGTTGACCCAGATTGTCAAGCCCTAAGAAGCAAACTCATTCCTGCATGTGCTGCCCTCCTCCTCCTCCTCTGCTGACGCCTTATCTTCTTTTACTCACTATTCTTAATTTTATTTCTGAGAGGCAGGGTTTATCTCTAGAAGCGCTCTCAGAGCATGAACAGTAATGACACAAGAAAATAAATCACCAGCACAGCAGTGAGGTGGACCGATCTGACTGCCAAACTGAATATACACGTCCACAGTGAACATGTTCCATAAATCCTCCTGATTTCAGCACAGATACGCTCTGTATGGAAATCTCAAAAAGGGAAACGTTTCCAATGTCTCAAAGCTTCAAGGTAGAGGCTTAAAACCTCATTGATCCTGAGCACAGTATAAGGCTGGCATCCTCAAACTACGGCCCACGGGCCACACGCAGCCTGCCTAGGACATTTATCTGGCCCACCGGGTGTTTTTGCTGCCTCTACCTGTCCTGCTTAGCAGCTGACTTGTCCTGGGGCCTATAGTCTGGCCCTCCAACGGGCCAGTGAACCAGCCCCCTGTTTAAAAAGTTTGAGGACCCCTGGAAGGAACAAATCCTCTGGAGCCTCCTTCATTAGAGACACCTTGTATTTACTGTCCCATTTAATTTCACTTAACTTAAACATTTACCTAAGTCTTATTTTTTCCTCTTTTATAAGTCTACCATAGATCATAACAAGGAGATGGATATACATATACAAAAACATTCCTGGTTTTTTAAACTTGCATTCCATGCCCACACCCCCACCTCTCCCTCCTACCTCCTGTGTTTTCCGTGTGCAGTACTGAATCCACTCCAGATAAACATTACAGAAGCTGGCTCGTGTGATCCCCTGGAGACACGGGACGTAGTCATCGTCAATGTTAATGTTGAACATCGCAAGGTCACGCTCAATGTGATGCCACTTGGCAAAGGGCTGCAGGGACTTCAGAAGTGATTCATTTTTGATCCAGGAGAGGAGTTTGGGGGACGTGACCATATAGTATATTATACTCTGCAGAGAGAAAGCAAGATTTTGAGCCCTAACAGCCATTCCAAAGCCAGGGATTTTTTTTTTAATTTATTATATCTCAGAAAGTAAATCAAGCTTAGGAAAGTAGGAGACGTGGAACCCCCACGCGCGGTGTCGTCTCTCTCTCCTGCTGGGTTTGCTGCGCGTTTGAGACGCTCTGAAGTGGCCTCTCCGTGAGGACGTAATGCTGATGGGAGAGAGAGAAGAGTTCCTGAGACGAGGAAGGGTGACAGCGGCCCTGTCCATGCTGAGAGAAGAACAGAAAAGCCCCCTCTGCCTGGGCTACTGCAGGCTTCCGTTTCCGTGGGCACCAGGCCAGGCCGACCAGCTGAGAGACCAGGCAGACCCTCGTCCAGGGCCCCAGCCAAAGCGTATTTAGTGAACTAAAACAACACCTTTCTACAGAAAGTGCTGATCATGGGAAATCACTGTAACACACAGACGCTTAGTCTGAGTGCCCTGACGGTGGACATCTGTGATCCGTTCAAAAATAGCCCGTGCTTTCCCCTTAATCAGGGGCAGTCCCGATTACGGAAAACGCCTCTCTCCCTCAGCTTTACTATGGTAGTCTGAGTCACTGCTTTTACTAAAAGCCATCTTGTAGTTTTTGAATGAATTCATCCTTCAAAAAGGCCAGCACCTGGCCCTGAGGCCTAAAACTGTGATGGAGAAAATGAGAATCCAAGCCCGACCGGGGTCCGTCAGCAGCGGATCCGAGTTCACTGCCGTGGACGCACTTCCAACGTTCATTACAGTTTCATTACAATGGAAAATGGAAGTGGTACTCGGGACTGAGGCTGAGGAGGACCTAGGGAGCAGGGCTGCACGTCTCATCTTGAATCACGAGGGACTAGAGACCAGGGTGCTTGATGCAGAGAGGCAGGAATGCCGCTCCCCTGGGAATAAAGCACTTAACTGGTGGCCCTCACTATTCAAAAAACACATTCTTTCCTAGCAAGAAAAAAGAAAGTAAACAAATCCCAGGTGGGCAGGAACAAAGGCTTTGGTGGCTGAAACCTATAAACTGAGTGGGCAGAGAAGCCCTTCTCCAGGGGACTCCCACCCTCCCTCTCCTGCTCTTCCCTCCCTCTGGCTGGAAAATGAAGTCCAAAGCTCATGGCCTCAGGTTCCTTAGGTGTCTGGTTTCATGTTCCTCCTGGAGTTGAGCAGGTGAAGGGACAGACACATGACACATGTCTCTGATTTCTGCTAACAATTGCAAAGGCCTGACTTGGCCTCTCTATTGCTGTTGGGACTGAGAGCAGCCCAGACTATGGAAAGATGAATCTGTGTGGCTCCTGGCTTGTGGCTTTGCTTCTTTGGGATGTATTTCCTATCAGCTTCCACCGTCAACCTGCCCTCAAAATGAGGAAGTTTGCAGAGAATGACTAGAATAGAGCAGCCTGCCCGTTCTCCTTCCCTCTGTGATGCTGCACCCCAGGTCAAGCAGGAAAGTGAGAAACCCCTCAATGTAAGGAGGGGTAGGGATGGAGGAAGAGGTCTATGGAAGTCAAAGCAGGAGATGGGCAAGATGGAAGGACACCCACTGAGCATGGCAGCTGAGAGGTTAGAATGAGATGGAGCGAATGGAGAACTCAGCTCTCCGCCAGCCAGTGGCACGTGTACAAGAAGAAGTCAGAAGGGCATGTCTGTAACATCCGTGACTTACCTACCCAGCAAGCAGGATGAGGGTGTGGCTCAGGGGAGGCAGATAGTAGCAGCAGCCCAGGAGAGGTTGAGGCAGAGGGGTGAGGGAACGGGGCAGCGTTAGGGGACGGGAGACACTGCGTCTCTGGTGGTCACCCGAGTGCACATCTGATATTCAAAAATACACGTTTTGAACCTGGAGTGTTTTCTCTTGTCTCTTTGTTGGTCGGAGCATTTAAAGCTTCTATAGGGTACACAGTTTAAGTAGTCAGCCCAAAGTTTAAGCAAAAGAGAGTCAGGATGCCCAGGACCTGTGGCCACCGGCACCACTTCTCAACTGAGCATTACAAAGGGTGAGGAGAAATTGGGTCTGGTCTCGCCAAACATCTGGTCCTAATCACGTATCAGATAGAAATAACAAACAGAAATGGGAAGAAGAAAGTTTACATTTCCATTCATTTCTAGGGAGGAATGAAAACAACCCCTCAGCCGCTCAAGTCAGAATAGTTAACGAGGACTCTGAATCCCAGAGGTCAAAGCTTCCTCTCCTTCAGTCAGGCGGAAGCTTGCAGGGCTGACTTCAGAACCTGACCGGCTGGGATTCCCGCTTCCCCTGATCACAGCACCAACATCTTTCTCCAGGAGCAGACAGAACTGCCCTGACTAGTTGCAAGCCACAGCTCCAATTTATTTAGGCAGAAATTCTGTCATGGAGACATAGTCAGTGAGTGCTGTGAAATCCTTCAGATTGTGTCAGGATGAAAAGAAAATAACACGAAATAAAGCAGATAAGCGGGCGGTGTGACACACTGGCAGGGCGTGAGCACCGTGGAGAAGCAGGCCCTTCCTGAATTAGTCCAGGGTATCTGGCTCCCAGCAGGGATTCTCCTGGTTCCTCATTTCAATTGCAGATCAGCTTCTTCTTTCAGACAACTCATTCTAGGAAAAGGGCCTTGGCAGGTGGACCAACGCCGGGGTCTGCAAGGCAAGCGATAAGCTCATCTCCTTTTTAAAAGAGCTGCCCAGAAACGACAGCAGTGGGAAAGGCAGGCCCTCAGAGAAAGCTGGTTTCTTGACTGCTCAGAGGGTTTTCAGCACTAAGACACTGAGGAGAGATGGGGGGCACAGCAGGGAAAACAGCACGTCGACAGGAAGGAAATGATCTCAAATGTATTCACAGAGGTGGGGGAACGGACCCAGTTTATTAAGAGATTTTAAAAAATGCTTTAGAATAAAGGAAGTATTTCAAATTTTTCTTCCTTTCCAATTTGCCTGTCCAAAAAGAAAACAATAGTAAAGAGAATGAAATCAAACTCTTGAAACTTTAAGTGATTTGGAGCTATAGAGGCAACTTTGTTCACTTAGCAACCGAGGGCAAAGAAGAAAATATTTACTTGCTTTCAACCCAAAGTGTTCCCTCCGTTCTAATAACCAGCCAGCCGCCCTGAAGTTTCCATTCACCGGCTGCACCAGGGGAACCAGCGTTGAGTTCAGACCTGTCCTCACTGAGGGGCAAAGGGCAGACACTGAGTGTGCAGAGACAGCTTCACGTGACAGGCCTGACAGTGCCAGGTGAACTAACCAGGGGGCCGCTAACCAGGGGGCCACTGGGAGGTCCCAAATCTCAGCTCCTCCTCAAAGCTGATTTGGAGTTAAGAAAATTCTTATTTCTATTGAGCCTATGTCTATAGCAATTCCAAAGCCTAGATGTGCATCAGATCACGTAGGAAGCTTTTAAACAATGTAAGTCTGTGGGCCCCCACTCTACAGCCATGGAATCAGATTTTGGGGTAGGACTTGAGATCTATGGTTACTTGGGTGGGGGACCTGCCACAGTCTGCCCTGCCAGTGAGAAGCTCTGAGGGCAGCTCTGTCCGCCTCTCAGACCCTCTGGCCATTTCGCCATCATACCCCTCTCCTAGACAACAGAGCTAAGGGAATCGTTTTCTCACAACCAAATACCACTGGGCAGGTTCTGGGGAGAACGCCCTGCTCTCTTCCATTTATTTGCATATTATCCTTCATTTGTTTATCAAATGGCAAACTGTCCCTTTAGGAAACATCTAGGGAATAGGGAGGGCCTTTCCAGGAGTTGGAGAGGGGAAAGGTGAATGTCGCTACTAGTCCCCCTTGGAAGCATGGAAAACTTGGTCCAGTTGACGAGGCCCAGCGGCTTCTGGAAAAGCGAGAGGGTGAGTGAGACCGGGACCTGGACTGACATTTCAGTGTCACCCTCACCACACCCTTCTCTCCCTCGGCTGGCCCCACGATATGGGTCAGGTAAGTGCACACGTCTGGCTCAGGAAAAGGCAGAGATGTGGCTAGTGCTGGACCAGGTCTCATGGCTCAGGCCTGGAGCAGGCTGCTCAGCTGCTGGCCTGGGTCTGGATCTCTTCCAACTGTCCAGCCTAGGCTCCAAATCCCGTGACCTGGAACCTTTGCTCATTCAGTCCAAAAAGATGGGTCTGGCACCCCCATAGACCCAAGAGGCGGCAGGTGTGGTTCCTCTGTCCCTGGAGTTGCCATGAAGGGAGGTAGGAAAGGTTTGCAGAGGAAGGGAGGTGAATGCTGGCTGTGACGCCCAGGCAGCTGGCGAGGAGGAACCCTGTGGGGGCTGAGGCTGGAGGGAAGCTGTTGGCACATGGGAGGGAGGGGACAGTCCCTGTAGGGAGTGAGCAGCTTGCAAGGTTGTGGGGCGGGGAGCACAGGGAGTGTGTGTGATGTGTACACAAAGTGGTGGGGGAAGGAGGAGTGGGAAACACAGCTGGAAGTGGCAGGGGAGGGCTCAGATGGCCGATGAAAGAGTCTAGCCTATTCCTGAGACAACAAGGAGATGCTCAACTCCAGGGCTCGTCCCTCCAGCCTGTCTAGACCCCATACTGCTGGTCCAAGCTGGCCCTCACCCTTCCTCTCAGCCACTTGCTTCCTGGGCCTGAGAGTTCCCTTGACCAGTCAGTCTTGATCTAGCCATCCCTGTAATCACCCCTCCTGCTGTCTCCTGAGAACTAAAGGAGATACTGAAGGGACAGTATCCTTAACAAGAGAGGCTAGAGAGATGGCTGATTACCATTCATTGTATGTCTTTCCCTTTCATGAGCTCATGGTTACATTCTGGGCTCATGGCTGACCAGGGTACACTTTCCAGACCCTTTCCTAGGTGGCCCAAGACAGCATTCTAGTTGATGGAATACAGCAGGAACACACTGTAGCAACCTCTAGGAAACTTCCAGGGGGCACCTGGTACATGCCTGTTGTTTATATTTTCTTTATCTTTTCCTCCACCCCTTTAAGGTTGGAACTTAAATCTTACTGGAGCTGGGAGCTGGCAGGAACATGGGTCCCTGAAGACTCCATGGAGAGGAACTACCAAACGAGCCTTCATCCATGTGGGAGACAAATAACTTCTTAGCTGGGTGTGGTGGCTCATGCCTATAGTCTCAGCTACTGGGGAGGCTGAGGCAGGAGGATCACTGGAGCCTAGGAGTTTGAGTACAACCTGGGCAACACAGCAAGACCCCATCTCTAAAAAAATATTTTTAATAAAAAATAAAAATAAAAACTTCTAACGTATGTGGCCTATTGTTATTTCATGACCTGCTGCCAAATTTAACACCAATTGGTAAGTTGAATTTGCCTAGAATATAGATGACGGATCTCAACGCCCAGATTTGCATCCCAAACCTTCCCCAATTTCATTAGGGGGAAGGGATGGACAAAACACATATAGCTTAGTGTGAAATTTGGATGGAACATTTTATGTGTCTCTAGCACACACGAAAGTGGCATAAGCTACCAAATCTATGGTAAATATTCTGCCACAGAAAGTTGCAAACATTTAGTGCCGCGGTCTCCTGGGGGATGACGACTGAGAGTCACCTGCCCTTCTGACTTTCATGGTCTGTTATTTCCAGGAAGCTTCAGCAGAGATTGCAGGTGTTGGGGACCCCCACAGTAGCTATTCCAAACTTCTAAACATCCTGCTTTTAGCTAGCTGAAACTTCAGGAGTCCACATTATCTTTTTTTCTGAACTGCCTCATTTCTGCCGGGCCACCTATCTCAGCCTCAGCTGTCAGGGAGTTCTGTGGTCTCAGACAGATGAATGTCCTGTTTTTGAATAGCATTAGGATGTGGACCTCATTGCCGACTGTCCAGGGCAGCAGTTCTCAACCTGTGGGTCACGACCCCTTTGGGGGACAAACGACCCTTTCACAGGGGTTGCCTGATATCAGATATTTACATTACAATTCATAATAGTAGCAAAATTACAGTTATGAAGTAGCAACGAAAATAATTTTATGGCTGGGGGTCACCACAATATGAGGAACTGTATTAAATAAAGGGTCGTGGCAGTAGGAAGGTTGAGAACCTCTGGTCTAGGGATTCCACTGTGCAATCCCCCTCCCCCAGCATAAAACCCACTGCAGAGGCTTGGCTCCTGTGGCTCAATCGGCTAAGGCACCAGCCACATACACCTAAGGTGGCGGGTTCAAATCCAGCCTGGGCCCGCCAAACAACAACGACGGCTGCAACCAAAAAATAGCCAGGTGTTGTGGTGGGTGCCTGTGGTCCCAGCTACTTGGGAGGCTGAGGCAGGAGACTCGCTTGAGCCCAGGAGTTGGAGGTTGCTGTGAGCTGTGATGCCATGGCACTCTACCCAGGGGGACAACTTGAGGCTCTGTCTCAAAAAAAAAAAAAAGACCCACTGCAAACATCCTCAGCCAGGCTGCCCTCACCGCTCCCTTCCTGTCTGAAAACACCACGGTCTCAGTCAGCACTCTGCATCCTTAGACAATGCCACACTGTCCTCTGGCAGATTTATTCCAAACTGGTGTGTTTTCTGAGGCTGTATACAGATTGGACAGACACCTGAAAAAATGAGGAAAGACTCTCATAGCCAGTCCTGACCGGGTCCTTTAGCAGTATTCTTGAGTTTTCATCACGAGCTTAAAATATAAATCCGATTCTAAAGTGAACAATTTGCAGAGCATCTAAGTCAGAATTGAGGCTGAGTAACATTCCCCGATGCTTACATTTGTCAGCACCATCATTACGAGCAACTTGTGTTGCTGGGGCAGCGAAGCAGCAGACACAGAAAGGAGAATGGAAGCCTGGGAGCGGCCGGGCTTAGACTGTAACTCAGCAGCACAAACCCCAGGCTAAAGCCCTGTAGGACTGTTTGCAAATGCAATGGTTCCCAAACCTGCAGGGGTGGAGGAGAAGCTTCAAACCCCAGCTGTGTACCAAGCTCTTCAGGAGCTCCCTGTGCCAGCGAAGCGTTATTCCCGGGCAAGTACCTTGATGTAGTACCGGATGAGGAGCCTTCGGAGGTCAAACACCTGCAGCATGGTGGCGGCGTTGTTGTCCAAGATGCTGTAGCCCTCCAGGATGTACTGCGTCTGCGCAATCTCCCAGGTGAGCCAGCGGAGGTGGAAGGCAGCGTTGCAGGACAGCAGGTGGGGCAGGTGGCCTGGTTTGCAGCAGCAGCAGCCTCTGTCATCCTCATCGCCCTCCATGATGGCTTCCACCTCCCTCTGCTGGCAGTAGGTTCCTGGCCGAGCACAGATATGAAGGAAGTGAGACAAGCAGTCATGCTAGATGCTCGTTTTGGATGGATTTGCCTTTGTTCGCATGAGAGGGGAAGATGCTGAGGAGAGTCTAGAACGCAGATTTGTTTATTCTTAGTTCAAAGAGTGCCTTTGTAAAGAAGTCACAATTCTCATTCACAGTCATTGTGATTCTCATCTCCTCCCAGGCCCTTGTATTAGGAGCGTGTGCTGTCACACTGGACATGGACGTTACTGGCTGAAATTCAGGATGATTACAGCCTTGAGCTGCAGGTCATGACTGAGGAGATGGGGGCTAAGATGGCAGGCGGAGATATCTGAGAGCCCCGAGGTGTGTGGTGCCCTGCCAGAGGACCTGCTGCCAAGCTACAAGGCTACACCAGCAAACCCTGCATCCCAGAGATCAGGATGTGGTGTGAACTGGGCATGCTCCCAAGGACTTACTTCCAAACACGGCAAGATGGGGGGTGTCAACAACCTTTGAAAGTAGAACACTATAGCTAAGTCAACACTTTCATCAATGACTTGAAGGGAAACAGATTTAGGATGCTAATGACAGGATGCTACTGACACGGCCTCTCGTGGGCAATCATGTTCTGAACTTACCTCAGCAGACTGGGCTGGTGGACAGAATCTCAAACACTGAAAATTAACGGGAATAAAGGGAATATCCTGCATATAGCATCAACGACTCAGCTACACAGTTTATGACTATGACCACATTTAGGAAATACTTTGACAAAGTAGGACACCTAAAAACGGCATGTGATCTGAACAGCATCTAAACAAAGAGACAGCTTTGATGGGAATGTGCCTGGTATACCCTTAGATGCTACACAAATGGGGTCACCAGTAAAAGGTAATAAAGCTGGGGAAGCTGAGAAAGTTGCACTTTTTTTACTCCATTAAAAATGTTGATCAGTACTGATTTGAACAAGATTGTAAAGATTATTAATTACACATTAAGAGACAAGATAATTTTAGAAAACTTAAATTCTATTTCTGAATAACAACTTAAAACCCAGGGTATTTACTTTGAAGAAAAGACTTTCAAAGATATTGTGGTTGCCTTCAACAACTCTCTGAAGACTTTCATTTGGAAATATGAACAGATACTCTCTGTAGTTCAGAAGGCATTGTTATGACCAGGGGTCCTCAAACTTTTTAAACAGGGAGCCAGTTCACTGTCCCTCAGACCATTGGAGGGCCTGACTATGGGCCCCAGCATGAGTTGGCTGCTAAGCAGGACAGGCAGCGGTGGCAAAAGCACCCGGTGGGCCGGATAAATGTCCTAGGAGGGCTGCATGTGGCCCATGGGCCATAGTTTGAGGACAACTGGTTATGACTAACAGAAAAAAGTCTTAGGGCATGGAATTTATCATAAGAAAGACCATTTGTGTGATGTGGGCTATTTTTCTTGGGGTTAGGTAATATCTCAAGGTGGTTCTGCTTTGCATTTCTCTGATGATTGAGAACGATGAAGATTTTTTTTCATGTGTTGGTTGGCCATTTGTCTGTCTTCTTGGGAGAAGGTTCTGTTCACGTCTTTTGCCCAATCACAGAGTCTCAAAGCTGCAAACATTGGTGTGGGTGTAGAGAAAAGGGAACACTGATACACTATTGGTAGGATTGCAAACTAATATAACCCTTTTAGAGAGAAGTAAAAAGAGTCCTCAAAGAACTAAAAGTAGACCTTTCATTTAATCCTGCAATCCCATTATTAAGAATCTACCCAGAAGAAAAAATATCATTTAACCATAAAGATATTTGCACTAGAATGTTTATCGCACCTCAATTCACAATTGCCAAGATGTGGAAATAACCAAAGTGCCTATGGACTCATTAATGGAGAAACTATGGTATCTGTATACCATGGAATGCTATTCAGCCATAAAGAATGATGGAGACTTTACATCTTTTGTATTTACCTGGATTTGGAGAACATCCTCCTAAGTAAAGTATCATAAGAATGGCCATGCAAGTATCTAATGTACTCAAAACTAATATGAAACTAGATGAACAGCTACAGGCCTACACATGAAAAAAAATTAAAAATGATTTAAGAGGGAGGGTGGTGAGGCAATTGGTGAGCTCTCACCCAACAGGTACAATGGAGGGGTGTAAGCCACCCCTCCTGGGTAAAGGGCTCAACTACAACTTGGACTCTACCTAACAAACACAAGCGATGAAACCTGATTAGTTCATATCCATAGATTAATCTGAAATATAAAAGCAAGACCATTTAAAACTGAGAGTTCAATAATGAAATGGATTGCCCTGGGAGAATAAGAGGCTAATGAACGAACTGGTGGTGACAAAACAGGAGTAACAGGTGCAAACAGCCAAGGGGAAAAGCCACATGAACTGTGAGTTGCAGTCAAGAGAAGAACAAGAATAATGAAGAGGTTATAAAGGAAAGTGGGACTGACTGCACCATCTGTTGCTGCTGGTGGTGGTAGGGGTGGCACAGGTATACTTTTCAAGATAGATGAGTCCTAAGAATACTTATTAACAGGAAGAAAAAAGAGACAAAAGAATAAATCGAAGATAAACCAGAGTTCTGGAGGACAGATTAAACTTGGAGGCTGAGGAACGGCAGAAAGAGAAGGCAGACACAAAATAAAATAAAGCTGAAAATTAAATTAAATTAAATAGGCATTCAGAGTGGAGCAGGGAGGGAGAGAAAATGCAGGGGGTGGTGGGAAGTAGCAGAAAAAAAGTAGCCCTGAGAGGCCTCTGAGATATTTCATTTCAAGAGATGCCTGCTTCCCTGTGGGCCTGGATCAAGGAATTATTTGTTGAGAGTCACTATTTAAATATACTTAAAAGATTTCATGGAAATATAATTTCCACATTGACACAGAACAATGTGATTTCAGTGGGAAGCAGTAGTCGACAAGCGGGTTTTGAGAAAAGGTAGCACATTCTGGCTGCTTAACTTCAGTCAAGTTATTTAACTGGATCAAGTTTGTTTCTTCATCTATTAAATGGGCCATTGTAAGGATGAAAGAAAATGGCATATACACAGTGCTTAGTAACCACTCAAAAATGGCAGTTATTACTATTGTTTTTACTAGCTTGTGAGTTCTATAAAGGCAGTACCTGATGGAAATTCAGTAAATAAATGAATAAATAGATGAGCTAATAAATAAATGTATTCATTTAGCAAGTAATAAGTGACTACTACGTGCCAGGCCCTGTCTGTGTATAGAGAATACAGCCATTAAGAAAAAAACCCATAAAAGCCCTGTTCTCGTGTAGCTTATAGATTAGGGCTGAGAACAGAGACACACAAAGAGGTTTGGATACCAGGGTGGGACAGCTATTTTAAGTAGGAGCATCAGCAAAGGCCTCCCCAGGATGTCTGAGGCTGGGTGCACTCTGCACAGATAACTCAGAGAAGAGTTTTCTCTACAGATAGAAGATCAAGTCAAAGGCCTCAGGGTGGCAGCATCTTGGGATGGGAGCAGGCTGTCATGTTCCCAGAGCAGCCAGGATATTTACAGCGCCGTGCACAAGTGGGAAAGGGCAGGACATGAAGCAGAGCGGAAGCCAGGGGCAGATCCTGCTTGGAATGAGTTGAAGGGACAGTTGGATGGTTTGAGCTAAGGGGAAATGTGGTCTGACTTACGTCTTAGGAGACCACTCTGGCTGTTACCCAGAACATCAATTACGGGGCTGTCCATTAGCAAAAAGGAGGAAGAAAAGTGATTCAGACCCATGTGGCTGGAGGAAGTAGTGAGAAATTATTATATTCTGTATATGTTTAAAGGAAGTCTGATGGTTTTGCTGACCAGTTTAGATTTGAGATACTGAAAAGATGAGTGAAGAAGCATGCTAAGACTTCTGTCCTGAGCAGGATGAAGAATGGAATTACCATTTACAGAGGAAGAATGGAATTCCCATTTGCTGGAAGACCAGGCTTTGGGTGTGGGTGGAGGGAAGATCAGGCATTTTCTCTTGTATATGTTGCATTTTAAGTAAACATCACTTATCCACACCGAGATGTCCAGGAGGCAGTGGGTGAAGGAGTCTGGAACTCAGGGGAAAAGTCCTATCTGGGAGGATTATTGACATATATAGACTATTTCAAGCACTTTGGGGTGAGTATGCAGAGAGCATGGAGAAGGGGTGTGAGACCTGCACGCTGAGAATGTCAACATTTAGAAGCTGGGCAGGTGAGGAGATACCAACAAAGTGGTTCAGCAGAGTGGCAGAGTTCAAAAACCCAAAAGTCCCCCAAACCAAGTTTTAAAAAGGAGTTTAAAAGAAGAGAGAACATCTACATCAAATGATGCTTCTAGGTCAAATTACATGAAGAATTAGCTGCTAGGCTTGGCAAGGTGGAGGTGTATGGGGATCTTTGCAAGAGAAGTTGTGGTGGGAAGGAGGGAAGGGGAGGGGTGTTCTGATGGGAATGAATTCAAGAAAGAATGCGAGGAGCAAAAACAGGAATGTCTGCGAGGCTTTTGATTTTGTCCTTTTTGGCACCTCCCTGTGAAGGCTGGGACCTCCTGAACACAGTGGCAGGAGCTGCATCCTCACCCGCTCAAGTAGAGGGAAAGAGTTCAGTCTTTGAGCATTAAGTAAGACGTAGCTGTAGGTTTTCCATAACTACTCTCTCTCAACAGGAGGAATTTTTCTTCCATTCCTAGATTTCTAAACATCTGTTTACATCAAGAATGGGCATTACACTTCAGCAAATGCTTTTACTCCACCTGTCAAAATGACAATGTGATTTTTCTCATTTAGTCTGTTAATATGGTGAATTATATTGATTAGTTTCCACACATTAAACCAATTTTCTTTACTAGATAAACATTACAGGTTTACATATTGCTGGCTTTGAACAGATAAGATAGCTCCTGATCACTTAGGACCAAGAGAAGAGGAAGCACTAGGCACGGCCATCCCTGGGCTCCCAGCAATTCACTTCCACAGCCCAGAATGCACATTGCAGGCTGGAAACACACGATGCCCCAGAGAGCTCCCCTGGAAGCCCCCTTCTAATATCCTGCTGTATGGATGACAGCAGAGATGGTAACGGGGAGGACACCCAAAACATTTTTCTTAAGACTGGAATTCCAAACTTGCATTGCCCTTGCCAGCTGGTTATATCAAGGGCTGCTTTGTGAGTGGGAGAAATTATGTCAAAAAAGACCTGAAAACGTTTTTGAGTGGTTATCATTTTTCAGAAAGTCATAGGAGGATCTTCCTCTTAATTAAATTTCTTCTGCAGCCCCACTGCGGGGAGGTGGGCCGTTCTCAGCGCTTCCTCCACCCCTACTCATTCCCCAGGACAGAATCTTAGAACAATAGCTGAAAGGAACATTCAGGTCATGTATCTCCAGCCATCTGTCCTGGGAGGATATCCCTATACCTGTTATACACACCAGACAATTTCTGGAAAGAGAATTATTATAAGAGTTTTGTATTTCTTTTTTGAGACAGAGCCTCAAGCTGTCCCCCTGGGTAGAGTGGTGTGGCATCACAGCTCACAGCAACCTCCAACTCCTGGGCTCAAGTGAGTCTTCTGCCTCTGCCTCCCAAGTAGCTGGGACCACAGGCGCCTGCTACAACACCTGGCTATTTTTTGGTTGCAACCGTCATTGTTGTTTGGCAAGCCCGGGCTGGTTTCGAACCCGCCACCTTAGGTATATGTGGCTGGCGCCTTAGCCACTTGAGCCACAGGTGCCAGCCAAGAGTTTCATATTTCAAGGAGCCCCAATTTACTTTCATAGAAAAACAGATTTACTTTTCTACTCATTTGATTATAAAATTACATACTTAAAATTTCTTCTTCAGTTCTTAAAAACTATAATTCCTAATAAATGAGCCTTGAGGGGGGAGGTAAAATTGATTTTACGTATTCACAAAGTAAATCAAGCAATTGTTGGTTGTTTAATTCTAAAGAATGGAGCTTTTTCTGCCATAGCAAAGACTCGTCTTCCAGAGATATCAGCTCCCTTAAAATCACCAGGGCCGGAGACAGAAAGACAGTACTCCCATCATTACTGTCATGAGAAGGACGTCCCAGGATGCTTATTTCCTAATGTCAAACATCCACTTGATAATCATCACTTTTAACTTAATCTAACCTTGGAGGTGGGGAAGTAGAGTGCGAAGGGTAAAGAGATAGGATGACTGTCACAGAGACAACCAGAGTGAGGACAGGACGGCCTGCTGAGCTGCTGGGGGAGTTCAGTTCTTTCCTACTTCAGTGGGCAATTTCTCCCTATGTCCAGTTCTTCAGCAACACTGGACCAAATACATCTTTCAAATGTGACATTGAGAATCTAGGAGAAGTGTACTGACCCAGTGCACAGAAAAGAAAAAAGACAAAGTGGGTCAGAACCATTTACAGCTTGTTTGTTTTTGTGGGCTTTGTGGAGATGTTTTACTATGACGACTTCATACTGCCAGATTCTCAATCTGTGTTACGATACGCCCGTATGAATAAGATTTGTCCTGCGATCTGTCTGGCAAGAGATGTTAAATGCAATGTAATGCCTTTAAGTGAAACAATACTGTTGTTTTCATGGAATTTTTATTTCACATCACTATGTATTTATGTGACATTCACAGACTGAAAAAAGGATGTTCCAGTATCTCATCTGATGTGCATATCAACCTGGTCATATAGATATAATTTCCCCTTTTACAAATGGGGATACTGATTCTCAAAAGACATATGTCTTGAGGACGGGTCTGGTCTTTTGAATTTAAAATCAGCATTTTTCTTTTATGACATACTGCCTAAGGAGGCTTAGCAAAGGTTTCTTGAACTTTTTCTTCCTATCAGTTCCTAGGTGAAAATGAAATTATCCACAGTAACTCACATCAGGCAGTTTAGAAGCATAAGAATAAGAAATGTTAAAATACATAATAAATATCTCTGAATGGCAGGATTTTCTGCATTCCTGCCTCATTTGTGGATGAGAAAACTAATGCACTTCACTCTACTCAGAGGGGTAGGTCTTTTCTAGTGCACGTCTAGTCGTCTTGTAGTTCTTTCCCCCACAGGCTTATTTTTTAAGTGTTGAATGCCAAGTACGCAGACTCTGTTAATGCTCAACGGGAAGCCCTCTGCCTTCCAGGACTTGCTATCTAGACTACCATGACTCTGTGTCTTTCACTAACAGGTCATATCATTTGCAACGAAGAAAAATATGTGTTTAGGGATTCTGAATGGAGAGTTTATTATTTTATGACTGAAGTTTACAATGAAGAGATTTAAAAGGTTATTCAACCTATATAGACAAAGGTACTAAGGACTCCCTAATAACCTGAAAGTTTTCACAGAGAACAGAAAACTCCAGATAGTTCCAAGATTAGTGGGAGAGCTATGGCTCTACCTGGATTAGCCAGTTAAGATAAAGTTTTGGTTTGGATTAGCTTCAGATAAGATTAGGTTACATAGATATTTTTAAATGTCCCCATAGGCCAGTGACTATGGGGTGTTAGCCAAACTTTGAGATGGCTGATAACATTTCACACAGACAGAATCATAAACCCTGTATTTGCTATTTTGTAGACCTGGTGGTAATGTTCAGCTTCATCCCGATAATTGTGCCTTTGCTTTCAATGGTCACTCTACGAGGGCCATCCAAGTTTGGCAAGGCAGCCAGGAATCCAAGAAGCTGAGCTGCTAAAGTGATCTGTAAAGGTGGCACCATATTAACATTTGGGAGCACGTTCTGATAAAATTTTTATTTGTTTTAATTTCAACTACCTATCAGATTTAAAAAAAAAAATTACTAGTTGGCCAGGTGCAGTACCTCATGCCTGTAATTCTAGCACTCTGGGAGGCCAAGGTGTAGATTGCTTGAACTCAGGAGTTCAAGACCAGCCTGAGCAAGAGCAAGAGCAAGAGCAAGACCCCATCACTAAAAAAAAACCAAACCCACAGCCAGGCATTGTGGTGGGCTCCTGTAGTCTCAGCTATTCAGCAGGCTGAGGCAAGAGGATCACTCTGAGTCTAAGAGTTTGAGGTTGTTGCTGTGAACTATGATGCCATGGTACTCTATGGAGGGTGACAAAGTTAGACTCTGTCTCAAAGAAAAATGATTATTCTTTTGTTTCATATTTTTGTTTTATTTAACCAACCTTCCTCCCTCCCTTCTTCTTTCTCTCTTCATGCTCCCTGTGGGATCTACTCCAGAGGGCATGGACTTGAGAGTCAGCCACAGTCAGTGTTCACCGTCCTCTTCCACTGGTGACTGGGGCACCTTGTTTGATCTCCTTCACTCAGATTTCTCATGTCTGAAATAGGGTAATAACACCTACCTACTTTACAGGTTGTTATAAGGAATATTTTGGTAATATAAGTAAAATGATTAGTATGGTACCTGTTAAGATATGGTATATATCTGGCATCTAATTGGTGTTCAGGAAACTTGAGACTGTCTATTGTCTCACCCAACCAATATTTTCTGGGCATCCTACCATGGGACAGTCAACGCACTGGGAGAGGCATGTGAACAGGCAGGAATTCCAGCCTTCATGGGGATCACAGCCCAATAGAGCCTGACTCAGTCAATTTTTCATAGTCTGCAGGAATAAAGAACTGAATACAAAAACTGTGTAAGAACACTGAAAACAAACTGACATTGGTTATCACATTGTCACTTAATGTTATTATCAAGAAACATTTAATGACTGTGCTCTATGTGGCGTACAGCCAGGCAGCATGGATAAGGTCCTGACCTCACAGACTCACGATCAGGACATATAAATACCCAAATCAAATGTAACTTTCATCATATTTTGTTTTAAATTATAGGACAAAGTAATCTGTATTATTATGTTTTATTGTTTGAACTATTAGATGAGTAAAAACTGGAAACATTGATCATATAGAGATGTGATTTATATATATGAAAATATATACAAATGCTGTATCTCTCATCACAAAAAAACACTGAGAAACAAATAAGTTAACAGAGAGAAATGCAGTCACATAAATAAGACAGAAGGCAAATGCCCACATAACACCATGCATTTCTGATATAGTTTTTCTCAAGATTTCCCAAAACTCACTTTATTATTTAATAAAACGATTCTCAAAGTTCAAAATTTTAAATGACTCAAAACTCCAAACCTTTTGAGTACCAACATGATGCTAGGAGTGGAAATGTCAGCTTGACCTCGTGTGACGGGTCCCAGTCAAAATGCAGGTACACAACGTACAGCTCATTCAGTGTGACCAAGAAGAAGAAGACTCCAAAAAGCAGTGCATTAAATGACTAGAAAACTACAACCCAAATATGCTGTCTCCAAGGGACCATTTAACTCACAAAGATTCTCATAGACTCAAAGTAAGGGGTAGAAAAAAAAATCCATACAAATTAAAACCAAAAGTGAACAGGTTATTTTTATATCAGATAAAATATAGCCAAGAGGAGTATTTCAAAGGCGACTGTATGGAACGAGGTATGTAGCCCTTTTTCTAGGGTGTGTTCATGAACTTAATGGTCTGACCTTATACCTCAAGGAACCAGGAAAAGAAAAACAAACCAAACCCAAAGTTCGCAGAAGGAAAGAAATGGCAAAGATTAGAGCAGACATACACAAAATAGAAACCTAAAAACAGTACAAAAGATAAACAAAATGAAGTTTGTTCCTTGAAAAGAAACAAAATCAACAGACCACTATTAATCATAAATTAATGGAGATTAATCAAAAATTGAAGAGACAGGACTCAAATAAGCTTAATCAGATATGAAAAATGAGACATTACAACTGATACCAAGGAATACAAATACCAAGTGCCACCTGTGATGACTATGGAAACCTCTGCACATACAAACTAGAAAACTAAAAGAAGAGGGTAAGTTCTGGAAACACACAACATCCCAAGCCTGAGTCAGGAAGAAATAGAAATCTTGAATAGACCAATACTAAGAACCAAGATAGATATGGTAATAAAAAAAACCCTCAATAACAACAAAAAAATCCCAGCCTACATGGACTTACAGTCAAATTCTATGATACCAGACCTCCTAACAAGAACTGGCATCTACTCTATTAAAACTCCTCTATAACAATGAGAAGGAGGGAATGCTCCCTAACTAATTCTACAAAGTCAGTATCATCTTGTTACCAAAACCAAGAAAAGATAAAACAAAAAAGGGAAATTACAAACCAGCATCCCTTAAAAACATGGATGTAAAAACCCTCAACAAAATACTAGCAAACAGAATCCAATAGCACATCCAAAAAAAATCCATCATGATCAAGGGGGTTTCATCCCAGGGGTATAAGGATGGTTCAATATATGCAAGCCAATAAATGTGATTCACCACGTAGAGCAGTGGTTCTCAACCTTCCTAATGCCGCGGCCCTTAAATACAGTTCCTGTGGGTTGCAATCCACAGGTTGAGAACCGCTGACATAGAGAGAAGTAAAAACAAAGACCATATGATCACCTCAACAGATGCAGAAAAAGAATTTGATAAACTCCATCACCCCCTCATGATAAAAAAACCTTCTTTAAATTAGGCATAGAAGGAAAATACTTCAAAATAATAAATTAAGTCACATATAACAAACCCACAGTCAACATCATACTAGGTAAGAAAAAATTGAAAACATTCCCTAAAGATCTGGAATAAGACAAGGGTACCCACTGTCACCTCTTCCATTCAACACAATACTGGAAGTCGTAGCTAGAGCAATCAGATAAAAGAAAGAAAGAAGGAGCATTTAAAAGAAGCTCAAACTGTCTCCATTTCCTGATGATATGCTCTTATATCTAGAAAATGCTAAAGATTCCCCCTGAAAAACTTCTACAATTGATAAATAAATTTAGCAAACTCTCAGATTACAAAATCAATGTACAAAAATCAGTAGCATTTCTATATACTAACAGTCAAGCTGAGTGTGGAATCAAAAACGCAATACCTTTGATGATAGTTGCAAAGAAAATAAAATACCTAGGAATGGACCTAGCCAAGGATGTGAAAGATCTCTACAAGAAGAATTATAAAATACTGATGAAAAAAATCATAAATGACACAAACAAATGGAAAAACATCCAAAAACATTGTTGATTGTCCATACTGCCCAAAGTGATTTACAGATTCAATGCAATTCCCATCAAAATACCAATTTAATTATTCACAGATCTGGAAAAAATAATCCTAAACTTCATATGGAATCCAACAAAAGACTTGAATAACCAAAGCAATCTTAACTAAAAGGAACAAATCTGGAGGCATCCCATTACTTGACTTCAAATTATACTGCAAGGATACAGTAACTAAAACAGCATGGTGCTGGCATAAAGTAGAGACGCAAACCAGTAGAACACAGTAGAGAACCCAGAAATAAAACCATGTATCTATGACTAATTCATTTTTGACAAAGCAGACACCAAACATACACTGGAGAAGGGATACCCTATTCAAAAGTGCTAGGAAATTGGATAGCCACATGCAGAAGAGTGAAACTGGATCCCTATCTCTGACCATACACAAAAATTAACTCAAGATGGATTAAAGACCAAGCACAGTGGCTCATGCCCTAGCACTCTGGGAGGCTGAAGTGGAAGGATTGCTTGAGGTCAGGAGTTTGAGATTAGCCCCAGCAAGAGCAAAACCCCATCTCTACAAAAAATAGAAAAATTAGCTGAGCCTGGTGGCAGGCACCTATAATCCCAACTACTTGGGAGGCTGAGGCAGGAGGATTGTTTGACCCCAAGAGTTGGAGGTTATAGTGAGCTATGATGATGCCATTGTATTCTAGCCTGGGTGACAGAATGATATTCTGTTTAAAAATAAAACAAGTTAAGATAGACTAAAGACTTAAATGTAAGAGCTGAAACCATAAAAATTCTGAAAGAAAACATGGGCAAAACTCTTCTAGACATCAACCTAAGCAAAGAATTTATGACTAAGTCCTCAAAGGAGACTAAAACAACAACAAAAATAAATAAATGGGACATAATTACATTAATAAATTTCTGCACAGCAAGGGGAATAATAAACAGAGTAAATAGACAGCCTACAGGAGGGGGAAAATATTCCACTATACATCTGACAAAGGGCTAAGATTCTATCTAGAATCTTCAAAGAACTCAAATAAATCAGCAATATAAACCTTAAATATCCCCATTAAAAATTGGGCAAAAGACATGAACAGAGTTTTTTCAAAAGAAGATAGACAAATGGCTTACAGACATGTGACAAAGAATGCTCCACATCACTAATCATCAAGGAAATGCAGATTAGAATCACAAGGAGATGGCACTGTGGTTCTATCAGAATGGCCACTATTATAAAGACAAAAACCAATAGACGCTGGTGTGGATGTGGTGGAAACGGAACGTTTACACTCTCTCGGTGGGGCTGTGAATCAGTGCAACCTCTACGGAAAACAGTGTGAAGGTTCCCCAAAGAACTAACAGTAGACGTACCATTCAATGCAATAATCCCACTATCGGGCATCTACCCAGAGGAAAAGATACACATACCCAAATGTTTATCATGGTGCAATTCATAACTGCAAAGATAGGGATCAACTACGTATCCATCCATTGATGACTGGATAAAGAAAAGGTGTGTGTGTGTGGGTACAAGGCCCTAAAATGGTGTAAATGACGGTGGAAACCGTAATAAGAAGGGGGGAGGGTAGGAGGTGGGTGAGAGATAAAGTTTTTAATAAAGAAAAAATAATAAATAAAAAGCCAAGCAGCAGAACATCTCCTCATCCCCAGGGGATGCTCTGGTTTCTAATCTGCTGGTGATATTTATTTTCACCTAAAAAGTAAAGTACAGTATACAGTAGCCTTTGCTCACAAATGCAGCCTTGTAGGTGGAGACCAGAACCCTGCTGCTGTTAACAGCTGGGACGCTGGTGATGCGACCGTGCTGCTCAGCTGCCCTCAACAAACTGGTTGTCCACTATGTTAATGGCATGTCGTATTTTTCGCTGCTAGATATTTACATGTGAGTATGTGTAAGAAAATGATTGTTTATTGGGAAGATATAATGCAGAGTCAGCGATGATGGTGATGTCAAACAACCACAGAGTGTCCTCACCCATGGCTGAGATGAGGACACCTTTGCTTTCTGATGGTTCGATTTATACAGACTTTGTTTCATACACTAAATTATTAAAAAGGTCCTATAAAATTCCCTTCAGGCTATGTGTGTAAGGTGTATATGAAACATAAATGAATTTTATGCTTAGATCTGGGTCCCATCCCCAAGATATCCCATTATGTATATGCAAATATTCTGAACTTGAAACACTCCTGGTCTCAAGTATTTTGGATAAAGGACACTCAACCTGTCTATATACCCTCACCCCGTTCATTCTGCCATGCCTACGCCGTTTCTCCAACACCCACCCGACGGCATCTGTGCCATAGCTTTCCCTTCTCTCTTGTTTCCATGGATGGACGACACAGAGCCCATCCTCCTGGCCTCACCCCAGCCCTTCAGATCCCTTCCCTTCCCTTGCCATTACAGCACTAGCGAGCCCCCTCCCTGCCTTTTGCCTGAAACTCCTCCTTCCTGCTTCTTCACTGCAGCCCGGTCCTGTCCCCGGAGGCTGGACTAACACATAGGCGTGCTGTCCTTTCCTGTTCTAGCACTGGGATCAGCAGGGATTCAACTCCTCCTGTGACACCAGCCGTGATGGCATGCCCTGGGATATCCACCCACAGCACCTGCTCCCTGGGAAGGAATTGTTCTCAGACCGCAGCGGGGGAAGTTCCTCTTTCCCCTGAGTACATTCGATGGTGGATGCAGTTTACATCCCCTGAATGGAGGGATTGTCAGAGCTGGACAGGAAGTTAGAAATCACACCAAACCCTGAGAAAGAAATCAATGCTCTCTGATTTGTGACAGGCAGAAAGAGAAGCTCTAGCTAAGATTCTGAGCTGTGTGTTCCGAGGGTTCTCGCCACCCTCACAGGTGCCTGCTCTCTCTGCCTGGAGCTCACGTGCGTCTCATAAGACCCTTCTTCCAATGCCTTTTGTTTTTCGCCCCATCATTGGCCCTTCATCTCCAGATAGGTGACCCCGTTCATTTTTCTCCTCTTCTAATAGAAATTAACTAACCCATCCACCTTGGTCCCTTGCTGGCTAAAGGAGAAAGGAAACAGACTGAAAAAGCTGCCAACTTGCACTTCTCCACCTTTCTGTGTCCACCTGTTTAAGTGGGATCTGCAACCCAATGGATCCCACTGCTTTCAAACACCCTTGACCTTGACGCCGCCTTTGGCCTTCCAACGTGCATTACTTATTACTGTGACCTAGCTTTAAAACCAATGATGGAGCTGTCAACCCTTGACTGTTTCCCTGAAAGGCTCTCTAATTAGGTAGATGCAAGTAAGACCCATGAGCCCAACAGCCATGGGAATGACAATCCTGTTTTCTTACATTAACTAGGAAATAATTTATTTCTATTCTGGGATACATGGGACAGAAAGAATAGAAAAGGAACACAGGGCTTCCTTATTTGCAGTCATCATCTACTACCATACTAGTCAACAGAAATAGGATGTGGCATGGGCCTTGTCACTCTTTTGGACCACCCAGGATCTAAGCCCCTGTTCTGTGTTTGGGACATTATGTAATGTGCCCCAACGGGCCAGCCGTTCAACCAAAGCTTTTTACTTTTTCTCCTGGGTACTCAGCCATGCACCATTTCTTAGCCTTTCTTATAGGTATATCAATTCTACTATAGCATGAAGGAAGGAATGATGGATCCCAGTTTCCAGCCTAGCCCATAACAATCTTGCGTGCAATCCTCCACCTCCTATCAGCTCCATACTGGAGCCTAAGACAACCTTTCAGTCAGTGTGCGAGGGGGTAGGCAGAGCTTCCAGGATCCCAGTAGTGCAGAACAGAACCATCCCTTCCCCCATCACCTCCACTCACTCTGTGTGAAGGCAAAATAAAAGTCCTTTGCATCAGTCACTGAGGTCTGGCACATAATTGTAACGGCAGAAAGCATTATATCAACAAACCCATCACATTGTGAGTCTCAGCCACAGGCAGGGACCGCCTGCCGGTACAGAAACGGAAGGAAGGGTCAGACACCCTCTTTCCCGGGCCCCCTTGCACCTACAGTACACATGTGTGATTGTGGCTTTATCAATCTGATGCATCAGACTTTGATTAATGAGCAGGTGACACAAAGAAGCTCGGTCACGTGGAATGCATTTCGGAAGACAGGAGGCCACAGGGGCTGTTTGTCATTTATGGGGGCAGCAGCAGTGTCCAGAGTTGGGGCTCATGGTGTCCATCTCATGATGACAGTGCCTGAGCCATTAGCCAAGACATGCAGTGTGATTTTAGACACAGCTCTTGTCCAATCGCCGTAGACCCTTCAGAAGTCTGTGCCCTTCGCAGTATTCTCCAACGAACCCTTCTGCTTAAGTTAGCGGGATTCATTTCTGTATCCTACAGCTAAGAGTTCCTATTGATACAAACACACCACTTTCAGAGAAAGATGAGGGACCTTCTTGACGCATGGCCTCAGGGACGCTGCCTTCCTCTGGGGTGTATTTTTCATTTCCTGAGAAAGAGCCAGAGCCTGTGCTGTGAACAGGTCACATCCCCACTGATGGCTTTAGCAGCCTTTGGTGGAGAACCAACCCATCTATATTTTGACTGCCCCAGGTTGTGCTGAAGTAGATTAAATTTGACCAAAATAAAGCCCATTATTTGGGCAAATAGGAAACTGAAAAGTAAAATACTGAAAAGAAAACTTAAGCATATACCCAACAAGGCAAGTGAAAACAGACCGTCCCTCCTTCCCTGGGAATGCTGAACTCTAACTTGCAGAGAAACAGTCGTTTTAGGTCAAGCAGATTCTTCCTACAACAATAATTTAGGTCTTGTCAAGCGATTTTGTCTTTTAAAGTCTTGCTATTCCCAACTATAATTGAACCGGGCCAAAGAAAATGTGCTGTGTAAGAGTGAGAAGCATCGGGGCGGGGAGCTGGCATTCTGTCCTCGAGATGTCCTTATTGTGCCCAAGTGACCCTTACAGCCAGGTTACATGCCTATGTGCCTGGCAGGGAGAAGGAAAATTAACCAGCGATAACACAGACGCCCTCCTGGGCAGCCTTGACTTACACACCACTGCCTCTGTCATGGGGTAGCTACCTCTGTGAGCTTTGGCTGACGAAGTCCCAGGGTCTGGTGTGACAGTGGGATACTGGCCCCCTGTGCATGCCGCCTTCCTATAACCATACCCTGTGCACCTACATGCCCACATTTCCACCTCCGTCTGAGCTGTCCTTGGGAATGGCTTGGACCACCAGGGTGACGTGGTGCCCGTCCCAGAGGCTGTGCCTTATGAGACCTTGCAGTGTCTTCACGTCCCCCTTTTTTGGAACCCTGGGACCACCCAGCTGTGAAGACGCCTCATCTGGCCCTGGAAGCTAAAGGGCCACATGGAGGAGATCGCGGTTCCAGAGTTGGCACCAGCACCCAGAGGCGGCATCCTGGACCCTCTGCCCGCTGAATGAAGTTCCCCAAGTGACCCAGGTGATGGTGGCAGCAGAACCACCCACCAACCCACACTCTGGTGTAAAGCGAGTGAGAACCAACACAGCACTGTCGCTCTGACCCGCTAAGTTTGGTGGTGGCTGGTTATGCTTCAAGAGATCATGGATTTGAGGTGAGGCTAAAACATGCAGTGTGGTAGGTTAGGAGGAAGCCGTGTGTGTGATAAGGAGCTGGCAGACAGAGAAAGGACTGCAGAGTTCTGAATCTAATTAACTTTGGGCCCTTTAAACTAGAAAATGGGTTAAGATTATCAAAGAAGCTAAAAACGGCACAGAACTTGTGATAGAAACTATAATTCATATTCAACTAGGTTAGCTTCAAAAGTTTTCCCCTTGAATTCTAGAGAAAGAATTAAAAGCTCTTAAGAGATCTAAGATTCAGAAATTCTGAGTATAGTTTTGTTGGATTACTGTATGGGCGACACTTACTCCCCATCCCTCCGAAAGCCTTTTTCTGGCTCCTGTGCTACCTTTAGAGGAAACAGCTTCTGTGATTCCTCTGTGGAGTTTTATTACCTCTGCTCAGCCCTTGTCTAAACTTGTCTAAACTCAGTAAGATTCCCGAATTCCTTGGAATGCACAGAACATATGCCTAAAACACAGACGGACTCTAGGCCAGTGGTTCTCAACCTTCCTAATGCTGCGGCCCTTTAATACAGTTTCTGTGGGTCCAACCCATAGGTTAAGAATCACTGCTCTTGGTCAAATTTTCTCAAGAATGTTAAAAGGCATAGATTTCCAGAAAAATAATGCAGGGGCTCCCGCACACCTCCCAGACCACCTGCTGGGAGCCTTTGAGTGCGGGTCAGCCCTGGTCACGTGGTGCTCCCAGGTGCCCCAGTGCTCTGAGTTGCACCTGACTCACACATTTAGCAGGGATCAGTTCTTGGCAGTTTTTTTTGATGAGGGCCAGGTTTGAACCAGTCACCTCAGGTATATGGGACTAGTGCCCTACTCCTTTGGCCACAGCACCACCCGAGGGATCAGTTCTTATGTCTGGAAGGTTCTTCCTCCGCCCTCCTCATCTCTAGGAGATGACTGACTCATCCAACATGGCCCCTGCTTGCGTTCACCTCCTGTGGTGACTGTCAGTCCCTGAACCCTGCTTCCTTCCCTAACACTGCAGCTAGTCTGCTTGTTTGCTGACGTGTCCATTTTCTGTGTCTCCCACTGGCGCTAAGCTCGTCAGGGCTGGACCCTTCCACGGCATGTGCCCACTGCCTGACACAGAGGAGGTGCTCAGAAAACGTGCAAAGTATGGAGGAATAAACTAACCAAATTCAGGGGAAGGGAGCACGGGTGCACCGCTGTGTTGCCCCCCGCCAACTCCAGCTCCCAAATGTGGGAAAACTGGGGTTGCGTTTTCACAATTCAGGCTGACTCCACAGCCGCCGGGTGGTGAGCACCCATGCAGCGCCCTCATTTACACAGTGCCGCTCAGATCACACCACAGCTTTATGAGGCAGCCAGACAGAACAGCAAAACTCAGGGACTTTAACTTATTTGCGTGCAGCAGCCCCGACACCGGTGACAGCAGCGTGAGGTTCTAGTTCAGGCCTGGCTGATCTTCACACTTCTGAGATTTTCCCAGAAAGATTAAAACCAATGTCTGTGGGTTTACCCATGATTCTACGTTTCATATGTTTCCTGGCTCACACTCCCTCAGACGACAGGTTTATTTACATCAGGGCAGGGTAGCAAGCTCCCTAATTCTCATTCAGCAGCACAGGCATTACCTTCCTCCTCCTTAATGGTGACTTCTTCCTCAAGCTTTGCATAATAATTCAGTGGGATAGTAACTTCTGATACCTCCCACAAGGAAGAGATTCTTACCGCGGAATTCCAGTCCTCGAAGCTGAAAGGTGACAAGACCATTGCCAATTTCAATCAGATGGACGAAGGCGTTGAGGTCGTCGGAAGCCAGAATAAAGCAATCTCCAGAGCTGTAGTTGCCCCAGCGACCAAGAAGCAAGTCTCCACAGAGGGACTCCTGGAGGGTCCTCGTCAAATGCTCATAAAAGATAGAGTTGAGATTGTTGTCATCATTCCCTAAAAGACAGGAAGTGTGACCAGTGAGTGCTTACTGCCCATACACCCAGACCCAGGAGACAGTGAGTGGTCATTTGAGTAAGAGTAAAACAAGATGCTTCATGTACACAAAAAACCAAGACCTGATTTGCCTGTTTTAGTGGATTAGGACACCCTCCTATTTCCTCCCTCTGTACATGCTCTTGGGCATCTCATCTACACAGATGGATACTTACCATCTAAATGCAGATGACTCGCAAATTCATGTCTCCAGCTGAGATCCTGTCTGCACTCCAGACCTGTAGACCTGCTTTTCTACCTAACATCTGCTGCATGTCTCAGATGCTCCTTAAACCAGGGAACCCTCTGCCCCTGTCCCTCACCCTCAAGGCAGCCATGTCCAAGGAACTTCTTTTCCACTCCTCCTCAGTTTTACCTTCACATATTTTTTGCATCTTTGCACATTTCTCCATCACTATTACTCCTATTCTATTCCAAGATACCAACTTTTCTCCTATGGACAAGCACACTAGTCCTGGGACTGACCCACGCTGATTCACTGGGACCTGCTATCTAATACCTTCTCTACACTGCAGTCAGAATCAGCTTTTCAAATGGAAAAGTTGAACCAGTGCCCAAGACCCTCTAACCCCATTACTTAAAACTTTTAGAGGTTTCTCAATGCCCTTCAGATAGAGAGAAGACTTCTTAACATATCCCAGACTGGCGTAACCCTCTAATTTGTCATTCACAGGTATGAGCTAAGTCTGCCCTGAGAACACCTGGCTCAGATGGTCACACAAGAGGCACCGTGTGATGTTCTCCTTACTTCACCCTCACCTCCCACTAATGCCCCTCTGGCGCTTCCCATTCAGCAGTACAGAATGTCTTTCAGTCGGCTGACTCACGCACCCCTTCCCACCTTGGGCCTCTGGAGCTCCCAGTCACTCTGCCTGGGCTGCCCTTCCACTCTCTCTGGCTCATTAACTCTGATACTCTTCAGACCTCAGCTCAATCACCACTTCAGGGAAACCATCACTGACCACTTCAGTGGGAAAAATCTCCTCTGACAGGACCTCAGGGCTGGGGTCCTCTGCCTTGAAGCACTGGTCGAAGTTGGATTTTCTCCTTCTTCTTCTTTTTTTTTTGCAAAACAGGGTCTTACTCTGTTGTCCAGGCTGGAGTGCAGGTAGTAGCATGATAGGAGCTCACTGCAACCTTGAACTCCTAGACTCAAGCAATCCGACCTGCCTCCGTCTCCCAGAGTGCTGGGATTACAGGTGTGAGCCACTGTGCCCAGTCTATAGTTGGAATTATACATTAGTGTACGTGTGTACTACTTGATTAACATCTGCTTTTTCCAATGTCCATGAATTAACTGAAGACAGATCTATGTCTAAATTTGTTTATTTTTGTATCCCAATACTGGCAAGATTCCTAACATGTATTGGGACTAGCTAAATATCCATTGAATAGTAAATAACATAACAGTTCATAAAGTTTTTTAAGGAGAAATGTTGTTTGCAAGAACACAGCCACCTAATAACTCCAGAGGTTATTGTTTTTGTGGGTTTTTTTAAAACAAAGTCTCACTCTGTACCATGGGTAGAGTGCTGTGCTGTCCTAGCTCACAGCAACCTCAAATTCTTGGACACAGGTGATCCCCTTGCCTTAGCCCCCTGAGTAGCCAGGACTATAGGCACCACCAAAACATCAGATAGTTTTTCTATTTTTAGTAGAGATGAGGTCTCACTCTTGCTCAAGGTGGTCTCAAACTCCTGAGCTCAAGCAATCTATCCACCTCAACCTCTTAGAGTTAGTTTTTCTGAATTAAATGATTGAGGTATAACCTACAGATATTAAATAGCATCAATTTATATATATGTACTATAATATATAATTATTGCTAGTATTATATGTTACACACGAATATACATTATATATTACATACACATATGTAAATTCGTATACCTCATATGCATAGATTGATGCCATTTGTTTATAAATTATATGTATGTAAATAAAACTCAGGTTTATTGAAGAAAAGTTATACAGGGTAAAATTTATCCATTTTACTGTACTATTCTATGAGCCTTGAAAAATCCATTTGGTCATGTAACCACCACTTGGAACAATGCACTCATCTGTAGACATGAGTTCATCCTGTTTCATAGCTGAGTGACACCCCTCTGTGTGTTCATGAGTTCATCCTGTTTCATAGCTGAGTGACACCCTCTGTGTGTTTGCTTCTCCAGTCATCAGCTGAACGACAGTTGGGCTGTTTCCGGTTTTGGTAGTTACAAGAAAAAGCAGCACACGTTGTTATGAACAGGACTTCCCGGGAACGTGACCTTCCGTTCTCTTGAGTTTTACTAGATGAGATGCTGTGCTCCAAAGTGGCTGCACCATTTTTCCATCTCCCCAGCAGTGATTTAGAGTTTTACTTCTTCATTGGCACTGGGCCTTGCCACTGTCCACTGCTGCCTGTTTGTTTAACTGTGGCTACTCCAACTGGGCGGATGATGACACCCGGGGACAGTGAAGGAAGCAGCAGCAAGGGAGATGGAAGGATGGAGCCCCTTCTTCACGGGGGAGGGCCGTGGCTGTGGGCCTGTGTGCTGGGCAAGCCTGAAAGGAGCCTAGATAAGCTGGACGCTCTCCCTGGTCTGCGGTCCTGTGGTGAAGCCAGCGCTGGGACGGGCTGGGGGAGAGTTTGCCTTCAGCTCTTTTATTCTAGGAGTAGTTTTTCTCTGTGGGAGAAATTACGGCTCTGGAAAGCCAGAGAAGCACAGAGTTGTCCCAAAGGGGAAAGAGCCTGAGCAAAACTCCAGGCTTCCTTTCCAGGTTGCCTATTGGATGGAAACAGATTCTGGAAGGACCGAAATAGAGGCTGCAGAACCGGCCTGGCGCTGTGACTCATGTCTGTGATCACAGCACTCTGGAGGCTGAGGCACAAGGACCCCTTGAGCTCAGGAGTTCCAGACCTGCCTGAGAGCAAAGAGACCCTGTCTCTACTAAAAAACAGAAAAAAACAGCTGAGTGTGGTGGTGGACACCAGTAGTCCCAGCTCCTGGGAGGCTGAGGCAGGAGGATCCCCTGAAAGTGACAGAGTTGGTTTACCAGCAGCCTAAGTAGAAAGGCAGAGGCGATTAGAGCCCACAGATTAACCCTGAGGTCGAAGTGAGCTGGGCAGTGCCAGTGCACTCTAGCCTGGGCAACACAGTGACACTCTGTCTAACGAAAAGAAAAGTCTGCAGGCCTGACCAAGCACCTCTGCCTTGTACCCACAGGAACTGGGCCTGGGAACGATGGGAGGGCACAGAAAGGTGAAGGGGCTTCAAGTGTACTTACGTAAGGATGAGGACCAATCCGTCCCTAGGAAACCTCTCTCCTCTAAGGAGCCTATGGGATAACACTACCAGACTGAGCATGTAGGACAGGTAACAGCTGAATTTAAATCAGTGCATTTATAACCTAATTATGATTAATGGAGAGAAGCTCTTCTCTGGGCTGAGTCACGCCAGGCGATGTAATAAAGGATCCCTGTGCTTCCTCTTCTCTGCGTAATAAGCCTGCTGCGCTGCCCTGGGTTCCCTTTCCACGATGACTCAGCACGCAGCCGAGACACGAGAGATTACGTTTAGTCTCTGGCGCTATCAAAGGAAGGCCTGGATGGGGGAATCAGCCTGTCTAACTGTTCAAACCATTCCATGTTTAAATAAAGTAAAACATTTAAAATCACTCTAAGTAGAGCTCTGCCTCAAGGCATCTTCTTAGAACAAGCTGACCACATATCTGCATAATTAGTGAAATGAGACAGCAGTTATGATTACCAGCTCCATGTGCTTGTGAAGCTGCCCTACGTCTGATCCCCACGGTTCTGTGATGTCCCCGAGCCCCACAGCTGAACATCGGGGATGTCTGTGCCCTTCCATCGTCCTCCCCACTGACATAAAGCTCAGCAAAAAATAAGCCTCTCTCTTTCCAGCTATCTTCAAATTTCAGATTCTGATTTCAAACTAATCACGTATATGAAATTCAAATATAGATCATGAGCATGATACACTTCTTCCCAGACAAAATTCTGGGCACAAAGGAGAGAAGGAAATGGACAAAAATAGAAAACAGTTAAAATTTACATTCTGTTAGGAGGAAGAAAGAGAAAAATTATTTTAAAATGATAGATTATAGAAAGAAAACATCAAAAAATAATTTTCTAGCAGATAAACCCTTCCATAGCTTAACGTCCTGCTTCCTGGATGCTGGAATGGTTTGTCTTAAAGAGCATTATAATGCTGATTTTTTTCCAAAAAAACCCTTTTTTCTAAAAGACCATTCCAAAATGTATAGTGTGTGTTTGATGTTTCCCACACACAAACTGTCTTGATTAACAGAGTGATTCAATCCTGCACAACTACCTGATCAATTCTAAATAATGAAGGGATGCATTTCCAAACTCAATCAGGATGCTCGATCAGTCTGCTTGCATAGTTTTATTCTGTAGCCTGCATATTAACTGAGGTGTGCCTTGTTTCCATAATAATTTTAAAAAGTGAGTACTTAATTCCCTTTTTTGGGCGGGGGAGGGGGGTGTCCATCTATGTCACAAAATAAATGGTTTAAGAAGAGGGAAGGGTATCTTTCTTACCTGGATCCCTTTCGATTTGGACCGCCAGTCTTGTGTTGGAATTATCCACTCGCCTTGTACTAAAAGAGGCCACAAAAGGGTGAAAGATCATGATTAGATCTCTGCAGGTCACTCAATGGTTTACCAGTGGTCTAAGTAGAAAATGCAGGGGAGATAAGAGCTCACAGGTTAAGGAAACTGCTCCAATCTGACAATATTGCAGGACGAGAGGAATCTCGTGACAAGAGAGAAAAAGTAGAAGACAGAGGTGAGGGAGAGATGAGTAGTTCTCTGATTTGGGGGAATGGCCCTGTATCTTAATCAATCTTCAGCACCAGCTGCACGAAATAAAAGCCAAGTATTTGATCTGCCAGTGGAATGGCACTCACTTTCGGCACTCAGGAGCAGGGTACACACGCTGCCTTTATTTTCAAATAGATTCCAAAATATTGTGGTGAGCAGTCAACATCTCCAACACCTGCTCTCAAGAGGTGGTTACATTCTTATAGATCTTTATTAGATTGAACCATGAGAATAAAAACAGCTCTTAAAAATTTAGGAGAAGACAGATCATCTGCAGCCATGGTAACATGGGTCACCAGGACCAGTTTTGAACTTATTCAAGGACAACTCCCCTATTTTGGTAGGGCAGGTAGCCCACAACCACCCTTGGTTTCTAGAATCGGTCAGGGAGGAACAGGCTCCCTGCAGACTTCTAAGGGCCAACCAACTCCTCTCTAAGTAACCCCTGCACAGATGCCACCAAACCCCGGGTGTCTCTTACACCTCACCTTCAACTTCACACATCCTCAAAGCCCTTTACAAGGGCAAGTCTTCCCTGCTCAGAGAGATGGTGCCTGACTAGCTTGTCTCCTTATTTCAGATACTGAGTGATGATCTAACCCCCTCTGAAGGAGGAAATATGAAATTGGAGTTGAGCCTGTGAAAATGACGGTGGTCAACTATTAAGTCTTACAAAGATGGTAATATCATATGGGTAGGTCTGAGATAGCAGCCCTTAAGAAAGGGTTTTCATTAGAAATGTATCAGCACTGAACACAGCGTTTTGTGACACCTGTGAAGAGCCTGGTCGTGAACACACGTGGCTACGGCTCTACCCTTTGCTCTGCGTGCTCCAACCACGTTGGCCTTTTTTCCTACATCTTCGTCATGCCCTATTCCACCCCCTGTACTCTTTACAACTGTTGTTCCCTCCACGTGGGGTGCAGTCTTTCCATTCCCACTCACTTCCCCTCCATGACTCCCTTCCTGTGTCAAGTCTCAGCTCAAGTCCTGCCTTCTCAGGGAAGCTTCCCCGCCCTTGCTCTGGTGAGAGTCCTCAGGCATGTGCTCTCTCTCTCACAGAGTTTGTCATAGCTACCCCGGCGATAATGATGATGGCCTGTAGGTCGCGTGTGCTTGCGTCCTGCACCTGTGCCAGGTAGATGCAGATTAACTAACTCCTCATTCCTCACAACCACCCTCTGAGGTAGGGACCATTATCATACCCACTCTGACAGAGAAACAGAGAGATGACGTGAAGGACCCAAGGTCACAGATCTAGCAGGTGGTAGAGCCAGACCCGGGCCCAGGTGGGCTGGCTGCACCACCTCACACCCATCATACCCGCCTCTTACACCAAAACCTGAGGATCATGAGAGTGAGCTTTTTGCTCACAACTGGCATCCAGGAGTCACTCAATAACCATTTTTAGAATAAATGAATGAACACATAGTCAAAAATAAGGCTCCTTCTGAAGATTCTGCTCTCATGATGTGTGTTAAGAAGACAGAGACTAGGGTAGTGCCTATGGCTCAAAGGCGTAGGGCGCTGGCCCCATATGCTGGATGTGGTGGGTTCAAATCCAGCCCCGGCCAAAAAAACTGCAAAAAAAAAAAAAAAAAAAGACAGAGACTGCTGCCACCTGACGTTGCACATTTGGTTTTTGTTTAAAGAAAATCATGGATGTACTCTGTGTAATTTGATAGATGACAAATACTTGTCAGAAATGGTGCTTAAGAAGAATTCTCAGAATGTAGACTTCTTTTATGAACTTGTCTCTGGGGAATCCAAACAGATAAAAGGATTATTTGGGTGGGACTGTAATTTGAATAAATGAAAAGGCTTGTTTTCTGAGAAAGAGAGTGTTATTTTTCCCCCTGTTGGATGTCCCAGTCATTTGAGAACCATCGAGGGAGATACTGTTGGAGCTTAGTGGGAGAGACTCTCTGGACGTGCTGAGAGAAGGAGGTTCTGTCACCTCTCAGAAAGGCCGTTAACCCTGCAGGCTGTGCTCTCAGGCTTTCTTTCCTCCTAAATACCCTCCCGGAAGCTTTGGAAAACAAAAGATCCCCGGGTGGCAGAAAATAAGGCAAACAACAAAATTCTTTCTAATGAAGGCTGAAATCCCATATCTGCAGTTAGTCCCTAAATGGAATTTTAATTTCACCTTATGACTTAGGACAAATGGAATTTTCATCAGGAGAATAAATATTTTTTTTAAAGAGGAATGAGTCAAAAGAAAGTCACTTACCAAAGTCTTTAGGGAATGGAACCACTTTCTAAAACCATGTTCCCTGGGAAACTGTCCTTCCAAAAGGCTATAGAATGCAGAGTGCTAACTTCTGACAAGCGGCCACTGAGCTAAGCTGCCCATGTACCCCGGGTCCCTGGCTCTGCACCAGCTCCCCAGCAAGGTGGACTGCCAGCCATGCCGGGTAATTGGAGCTTTTCTCTAGTGCTTTCCTCTGCTAAATTTCCTGCTTACCATTCCGAAGGTGCTAATTAGCTCAGTAATTGGATTTCTGTCTTAACTGTCCTATTGCATGAACATCAACTGTTGCACAAAGGGAAAACAGGGGCTTATATCTCACTCCCTAATCTCAGTGGGAGCACTGGAAGCTGGCGCAGGTTAGGCATGCATCAGCAGGTCAGCTCCTCTTAGCACCTGCGACGAAGTCACTGTGCGCTGCTGGGCACCAGGCTGTCCTGGGTGCTACAGGCCGAGAGTCAGAGTAGCTGACTGACTTGCAGAGCACCTCTCCTCCAGGTTAATAAGCAGTGCCGACCGCGGCACTCGGGCTGCCTCCCTTCACACCCAGCCTTCCCACCCCGATCTGCCGCTCAGGTCAAGCGCCTTTCTCTTTTGCATGGTTTTACCCGAGCAACTTAAATAACTTAATAGTAATTTTCTTTAATGATACTGTTTCAAATTCTCCTTTGTCAGCACGCACAGACTATTTATGCGATGTGACTTAATTGATATTTGTAGCTTAAATGTAGTGTCTTCATTTTTAGTTTTTAGCTTTATAAAATATTTTGCCCCAAATTCTTCTGTTTAATATCAAACCATAATAGCAGCTCTAATGTCTTTGCACTTTCCTGATATTTTCAATCATTCTTTTATTTTTGGCTTTTCCACATCACCATATTGAAGGTGTGTGTTTTAATTTGGTGTCCAGAGATGCATCTGGTCATATTCCGTCTCCACAGTTTGTGTTATTAGGCTTCCTAATTTTGTTCCTTTGACTTTTAAATGCATTATACTAGAATCCAATTATAAAATCATAAAGACATGTAGAATCACAAATGTGCCAATACATTTAAAAACTTAAGTGATTTCCTTACATACTAAAACTAACTGCAGCAATACAAACACAGAATAGACCCTGTAACTATTAAAAAATAGAATCAGTGGTTAAATACCTACATATAAGAAAATACAAAGATTTGATGAGAACAATTTACAAAAAAAAAAAAAAGATGAAGGGAAAAAGAGAAACGTGAACAAAGAATGAGGGAGGAAGGGAGGGAAGGAGAGAGAAAATAAATTAAGTATATTAAATAAATTAAGTGTATTGGAAAACCAGCGCACAACTGCAGACGTGACTCCGTTGTTGCTACCTGCAGATGTGCTTGTCACTCTGTTATTACACAGCACACAGTCCTTCTGCTCCTGAATGCTTTGAAGATCTTTTTGTTGTTAGTAGTGATCCCAACCGTCACTGTTTTGCGTAGGAATATAGATCTATTTTTGTTTGTCATGTTCATGACTTACTAGATTCCTGAATCTGAGGGGTCATGTCTTCTATCATATGAAAAATCTATATTATTTTCTCTTAAGCTTGTCCTTATCTGTTCTGTGGCTCCTTCCAGGAACCTCTCCTAGACTTCCAGTTGACACCTTACATCTTCCCTTCTGCATCTCCTGACCCCTGTGGAATATTTCCCATCTCCATTTTTCTCTGCTGTATTCTGGGCAATTTTCTTAGACCGTTTTCTAGTTCAGCTGTGTTTAATATGTTGTTTAACTTCTCTGTTCTATTATGCATTTTAACTACTACGTACATTTATTTTTATAAACTGTCCTGATTCATCATTTTTTTATAGCCTTATGGTTTTATTTTGTCTTACATGACTCTGCATTCTAAACATATATACTATTTCTTTGTCTATTAGTCTTGAGTTTTGAAAGGCCTAAATCTTCTCTGTATTTTGTTTTCTGGCTCATGTTCCTGACAAGTATTTCCCCTGGGTTTTGGAGCACCAGACTGAGAGCTCCTTTCCAGAGGGTGTTTTACTGGGGATTGGTTGAAGGCATGGCCTTTGAGAGTAATTTACATTTGTTTTATCAAGTCTTCCAGGAGTATTATACACCAGTACCTCTTCATGTTAACTTCTCACTTGAGGGTTTCCGGATATGGGTAGTGGAATCTTAGACCCCAAATACACACGTCTCAGAGACAGGTTTAACATCCCCCTTCACAGTGGAGCCTTCCCAGTCTGAGCTCCAGCTGACCAGGGGCGCTGCCTTGTTCCTCCCTGGTTAGGCATTCCTCTCCTTTACTGAGGAGAAAGACCAGAAAGTGTTTTGGTGTTATGTGGAAGTCTCAGTTCAAACTTTCTGCTTCTGTAGAACAAAGGCCCCTCCCTTCACCTAGCCCGGCGTGGGTTTTTAAACATCAGCCCCTGTCCACCTCCCACCCAGTTCTTCCCGGGAGAGACAGAGGGTTTTGCTGTTTCCCACGCCCCCTTTGTTTCCCTTGGGAATTTTCTCCCTTTCTTGCTGTGCTGACACATGTATTTAGAAGCAAGTTTACTACCTAGATTTTCGTTTTCCAGAATGTTCAGCAGGTGTAATAGCTTTAAGGCTCTCTGATATGCTACACCTCTGCCAAAGAAAACTTCTAAAGCTAATTTTCATATAGGAAAGAAACATACTTCAGTCACACAACTTTTCTAAGTAATGCATTTTTAAATTAAAAAACTAAATTCATTTACATTTTCTTCATCTTATGCTTATAAACTTGCCAGATCTTATAACACTCTCTGCAGAAGGCTCTCGTATTTCTGTCTGAGCCTTTTTACTGTTTACATTCCCTCAGCTCTTCTCTGGTCTCCTTTATTCTCCTAGAGAGACACTGTAAAGCTCATTCATTCTTTTTTTTTTTTTTTGAGACAGAGTCTCACTATATTGCCCTCAGTAGAGTACTGTGATGTCACAGCTCACAGCAACCTCAAACTCTTGGGCTTAAGCTATTCTCTTGTCTCAGCCTCCCAAGTAGCAGGGATTATAGGCACCTGCCACAACTTCGAGCTATTAGTTGTCATTGTTGTTTAGCAGGCCCTGGCTGGAATTGAACCCACCAGTCCCAGTGTATGTGGCCAGCGTCGTAACCACTTAGCTACAGGCGCTGAGCCAGGAAAGCACAGTCATTAACCACAATGTCCTCAAGGTAAAGTTTGCAGGATTCTATGTAAATGTACGTGTGTGCTTACAGCCAGCTGTATGGGCACAATGAAGCAAGTCTCTCACCTCCTAATCTTATGGTTAAAATTTACTTCCTAAACGTCTATTTAAGGCCTGTGATGAAAGAAAACCTCTTTATACTGGTGTCCAACTTACTATGTTGTCAATAGTGCTTCCCATATGAATCTGTAGTAGAGAAAACTGAGCATGAATAAGACAATGAATACATCCATACTTCTTGTATTCTTCTAGACAGAAGGAATTGATATACTTTTCCTTATTCCTCCACTTGGTACAACTAAAACCTTAGGTTTTAGATATAACAAAACCACCTTATGAAAGGTACAGAGAAGAGAGGCAATCTAGGGATCTTGGGATCCAAGGAGAAATAATGTTGTAAGTTTAGTATCCCAGGAATACCAACAGGAACAAAAGGAAAAATAAAAGTCTCAACAAAATCCTGCTCTTTCTAGTCTCAGAGGCAGGAAAAGGGCAGCCTACCAAGAAAAAAACAAAACAAAACTGTTAAATATTAACCTCTCTGTAACAGCCAAACACCAGAGAAAAATCTGTGGTCCCTGCACACACACACCAGCAAACTCTGAAGTGGAGAACCTAGGCTCCTTTCCTTGCCAGGCAGGACTAACCCTTCACAGCCTGCTGGGATGGTGTGAGAAGAGGCTCAGTGAAGAGCTCACACTTTCATCTCTGCCAAGCAATAGGAGGAACCTCAGGCCACATTCTCAAGAGTCAGGAGACAGTAAGACTTTAGTCCCATCTGGACGTAACGAAGCATCAGCCCCCTTCTCCTGCCAGAGTGGTGTCAGAAAAGCCGGCTTAAATTAAGGTGTAAGTACTGTCTAGAATCTCACAACATAATACCTAAAATATTCAGATCTCAATAGAAAATTACTGAAACAAGAAAATCTCAAAATTAATAAGAAAGACAATGGATGCCGACAATTAGATGACAATAAATAATGACAAAGATTTTTAAATTGGCCATTACAAAAATATTTCAGTGAGCAATTAAGATTGCTAGAAATAAATGAAAAAGGTCTCAGTAAAAAAAGAAGAGAAAAAATAAGAAAAAGTCTCAGCAAAGAAATAGAAGATAAAGAGAATCATAAAGAATCATAAAAAGTTTGTAGGTGGGTAGTCGATGCTATGATGTGCTTCCCAGATCCTCACAAATCCCCCAACCCTTTAGAGTCTGAAGCACGCCTTCCCTCAGCTACTGGGAATATTGGTAGCTGGCTGCTCTCTGCTGAGTTCTCTGGAAATTGCCCCTGGCTAAAGAGAGTCTTCTCATTCAAGGTTCATGTTTGTGGGGTGGCAGATATCTAAAGACTGGCCATTGCCTCAATTCAGACATCTGTGAGGGGCTTTCCCAACTTCAGAGGTTCCTCAAGGGATCAACTGAAACATTTGTGGGGATTTTGATAGAGTTCAACTTCTTGCTCTGTCTGTCCTGCTTCATTCTCTCTCCCTGGTCCTCATCTAGACAGCACTGACCAATAAATACACTTCCTGCATGTCCATTTCTATCACAGAGTCTGCTTCCCAGGAAACCTACACTGCACTGTTACCGCTGCATGTTATTTAATGTATATAATATTTTGCATGGAAAATATATTTCATTATCCTTGTACTTGGACATAAAAAATTAACTCATGTAATAAAATTTTGTCATTTGTTTCAATTTAAAAAATTTTGTATGTAGAAAATATAATAAACACAATTCATAAGAATGAACCCTGTTCTTTCAGGAAGCCAGAAAGAACATAATAAGCAAAAATATGGGCAAATATAACAGTTACCCCTTATTGTCATGAACATTCTAAATTATGCCTGCCGGTCAAAACAAAAATTATAAAAGTGTTCTAAATATGTGTAAAGAAAATATGAATGGCATATATTACAAACAGGAAAGTGTAAGGGGACATGAAAGGCAGGTAAGATTTCTGTACTTCATCTGAACAGGCAAAATAACCCCACCAAGAGACTCTGATGAGTTATTCATGTATGATGTAATACCCAGAGAAACAACTGAAACATACACTTAAAAACTTACTGTCTACTTCATAAATAAATCAGAATAGAATACTAAAAACCATTCAATAAACATATAAGAGGCAAAGAAAATACAAACAGAGGAATGACAAACAGAGCAAACACACAACGTAGAGGCAGACTTAAGCCCCAAGATATCAATAGTTACATTAAATATAAGTGGTCTAACACAAGAGGAGAGACTGGTGGATTAAAAAATACAACCCAGCTATCCAAATGCTTGGAAGCTAAATAACACACTTCTAAATAATCCATGAACTGAAAAAGACAAAGAAACCTATCAAAATTTATAAGACATTAATAAAGTAGTGCTGACAGGGAAATTTATAGCACTAAATACATAAATTATAAAGGAGGAAAAGTCTCTAATAGCCTACACTCCCACAACAAGAATTTATAAAATGAAGAGTAAAATAAACCCAAAGCAAGCATAAGAAAGGAAATATTGAGCAAAAATCAGTGAAACTTTTTTAAAAATGAGAAAATCAGAGAACAAAGACTTAGTTCTCTGAAAATATCAATGCAATTGACAAATCTCTAGCAAAACTGACAAAAAATGAGAGAAAACACAAAATACCAATGAGTATACACTGTAGACCATGACAGTATCAGTAACAGGGAATATTATAAATACATACGCACGAATTTTACAACTTAGACGTAATGGACCAATTCCTCAAAAAATGCTAATTACTACAACTCAGTCATCATGAAATGTATGTCTGTCCCCGAGTTACAAACATTCACCTGACACATGCCTCACACTTACAAACAGAAGCTGTTACAGGTAATAGGTAAATGTACCTGTTCCAACTTAAATTAAACCTAAGAACAAACCCATGGAACCTGTCTCGTTTGTGACTTGGAGACTTGCTGGTTATCTGAATAGCACTATAACTATTAAAGTCATTATTAATTTAAAAATTCTCTAGAAAAAGGAAATATTCATGCTTTGATGGCTCACTGAGAACCTCCACTACATATTTAAAACAGAAATAATATCAATTACACACAATCTCTTCCAGAATTTATAAGCGATACTTCCTGTTTTATGAAGGTGGTGGTACTGTGATACCAAACCTGACAAAGACAATATGAAAAAAGTAAAACTACAAATCAATATCCCCCATGAGTACAGAGGCAAAATCCTTAAAAATATATCAGCAATAAGGCAGTGTCTGTGGCTCAAGGAGTAGGGTGCTGGCCACAAATGCCCAGGGTGGTGGGTTCAAGCCTGGCCCCAGCCAAAACTGAAAAAGAAAAAAAAAATATATATATATATATATAGGCAATAAAATTTATCAATATACATAAAAATATATATATACTATAATCATGTGGGATTCATTCCAGGAATACAAGCCTGATTCAATGTATGGAAACTAGTCAATATAACCCACCATACTCACAGGCTGAAGAAGAAAAATCAGACAACATTCAGATTGGGCAAAGATACTAGCATATTATGAATCAGACATAAGCTTGATAAATGGGATCTATAAAGAATTCAAATTAATCAACAAAAAAAAGAGCAAACAATTCCACAGATCACTGGGCAAGAGATATTAATAGAATCTCCTCTAAAGAAGACAGATGAATGGCCAAAAAACATATGAAAAAATGCTCATTGTCCCTAATCACTAAAGAAATACAAATAAAAACCAATCTGAGATATCACCTGATTCCAGTGAGAATGGCCCACATTACAAAGTGTCAAAGCTGCAGATGCTGGGATGGATGTGGAGAGAAAGGAACACTTTTACACTGCTGGTGGGATTGCAAACTAATACAACCTTTTTGGAAGGAAGTATAGAGAATCCTCAGAGAACTCAAATTAGATCTCCCATTTGACCCTGTAATCCCATTATTAGGCATCTACCCAGAGGAAAAAAGATCCTTTTATCATAAGGACATTTGCACTAGACTGTTCATTGCAGCTCACAACCTAAATGCCTACCAACCCAGGACTGCATTAACAAACTGTGGTATATATGTACCATGGAATATACTATTCAGCCATTAAAAAAGACAGAGACTTTATATCTTTTGTATTAATCTGGATGGAGGTGGAACACATTCTTAGTAAAGCATCATAAGAATGGAGAAGCAAGAATCCACTGTATTCAACTTGAACGTGAAGCCAGTAGATAATCTAATAAAAGGTGGGGGTAGGGGAATGAGGCAGCAAGGAGAGGGGAGGAGGGAAGGAGATGGAGGGGTCATGGTGTATGGCACACCTCTTGGGGGCAGGATACTATTGTAAGAGGGACTTTACCTAACAAATGCAATCAGTATAACCTAATTCTTTGTACCCTCACTGAATCCCAAACAATAAAAAAAGAAGAAAAATCACATATTCATGTCAATTGATGCAGCAAAAGCCATTGGTAAGACCCAATACCTATTCATAATAAAAAAAAGTCTCAGAAAATAGAAATGGAGGGAATTTCCTCACCTGATGAAGACTAAAGTGTATAGCTAACACTGTACTTACTGGTGAAAAACTGAATAGTTTTCCCATAATATTGGGAATGATGCAGGGATGTCCACTTTAATCACCCTTACTCTACATAGTACTAGAAGTTCTAGCCAGTACAGTGAGGCAAGAAAAGTAAATAGAAGGCACTTATAAAACAGTTCATATTTCCAAATGACTTGGTTGTTTACAAAGAAAATACCAATGAATCTATAAGAATGAAAACAAAAATCTCCCAGAACTATTATATGTAGGTTCAGTTAGGCTATAGGGTACAAAATAATTATGAAAAAATGAAATGTAATTGTGGTTACTAATAATGAACTAATGGACGACAAAGTAAAAAATACATTTATAATCACTCCAGGTAAAAAAGCAAATACTTAGGTGTGAATCTAAGAAAAACATACAGAACTTTTTTGCCAAAGAATTAAAAAATGTAGTGAAAGCAGTCAAAAAAGATTTAATTACATGAAAAGACATCATATTTATGTATTGGAAGGCTCCAGAAAGTAAAGATGTCAATTCTTTCCATAGTAATATAAAAGTTTAACATAATTATTATTAAAATTCCAGCAAGATTTTCTATAGATATGTAAGGAAGACCATCAATTACACACAATCTCCTCAAAAAAATAGAAGAGGGGACACTTCCCAATTCATTTTATGAAGCTAGTATAACATATCAAAACCAGATCAAGACAGTATAAAAAGAAGTAAAAAAAAAAAAAAGAAAACAATAAACCAATATTCTTAAAAAAAATTAATGCAAGATTTTTTTTTTATGGTTCTAGTTAATTTGAGGGTATAAAGAATTTGGTTACAATGTTTGCATTGTTAGGTAAAGTTCCTCTTATAATTCTGTCCCACCCCCAAGAGGTGTGTCATACACTGTGGGAGCACACCCAGCTCACCCCCTCTCCCTGTTCCCTTGTTCCTCTGCCCCCCACCTTGAATTAAATTGAATTTTCCTCTTATGTGGGTATTAGATCATCTACTGGCTTTATATTAGTATTGAGTATATTGGATTCTTGCTCCTGCATTTTTGTGATACTTTACTAAGAAGAATGTGTTTTAACCCCATCCAGTTAATATAAAAAATGTAAAGTCTCCATCTCTTACTACAAATGAATAGCATTCCATGGTATAATTATTTATATTTCTAAACATAGATCATTCTAAAATTTATATGAAAGGCAATAAACACATTAGCTAAAATAGTTTTGGAAAAAAATAAAGTAGGAGTCCACCCAATTTCCAGACTTAATACATGGCTTTAGTGATGGAGACTGTGTGGGATTGGTGGATATGTGACACATAGATCAATGGAACAGAACAGAAAACACAGAAATGAACCTACTTAAATATGCCCTAATAATTTAATTATTGAGATAAAATTCATAGAGCATAAAACTCACTATTTTATCCATTTTAAAGTATATAATTCAGTGACTTTTAGTACATTTATAGTATTGTGCAATAATCAGCACTATCTAATTCTGGAACATTCTCATCACCCCTAAAAGACACCTTGTACCCCGTTAAGCTTTCACTCCCTGTTCACCCTCCCCACCACCCTGACCCGTACAACCACCTGTTTCTATGGATTGGTCTACTCTGAAAATTTTATATAAATAGATACATATTATCATGTGTCAGGATCTGCTTCTGACAGCACTTATCAGGGCCCAGGACTGGCCAGCTCTTGGGCCCAGCTTAGGCAGGTTCCAGACGCAGACTGCTAAGCTACCTTGCTCAGGAACAGTTTCTCTTAGGTGCTTGAGGGCTATCTACTTTAGCTAGAGCCGGGGGCGGGGGGGGCGGGAGGGGGATAGAGAGACTGAGAATCTTAGAGAGAGTAAAACAGTTTTCTTTGAATAGATAGATCTTAGTCTTTAGCCGAGCTTGGTAAGCTTCAGCAGAGAGACGCCATGCTGGTGTTCTGCAGGCAGGAGAGGAGACAGAGTCAGAGTAAGCGAGTCGGTGATAGAATGTGCATGCTTTTTGACTGCCTTCTCCTCCAGCCTAATATAAGGCTGAGCTCGGGCCTCTCAACCCCACAGGTATAGAGACTGCGAATTCACCAATGCTCTCATCTTGCGAGCTCTCTCATACTTGTTAGAATTAAATCTCTCTCCATGCCCTTGTCACCAAGGTGTTCCATTACAGGTATTTCTTATAACTCTTCACTCGTCCTAGCCATAGGCTATACGGGCTGCTACAATCATGTAGCATTTTGTGTCTGGTTTCAACTTAGCATCACATTTTCAAAGTTCATCCATATTGTAGCATGTATTAGTACCTCATTGCTTTTTTATGGCATAATAATATTCCATTATGTAGATTAGGACATTTGGGTTATGTTCACTGTCTACTACAAATCATGCTACTGTGAACATTTACGTACAAGTTCTTGTTTACACACCTGTTTGCAATTTTCCTGAATACTTTGGAGTTAAATTGCCTTTTCCCTTTCTTGATAGTGCCCTTTGAAGCACAAAATTTTCACTTTAGATGAAGGCCACTTTATGTAATATTTCTGTTCTTGCTTGCTCCTTTGATATCTTATCTGAGAATTCATTGCAAATCCATGATCATAAAGACTTATTTTCTTCTAAGTGTTTTGTTGTTTTACTTCTAATACTTAGATCTCTGCATTTTTCTTCTATGTGTTTCATTGTGTTACTTCTAATACTTAGATCTTTGATACATTTTGAGTCAATTTTTGTATTTGGTATAAGGTACTTGTACAACTGCATTATTTGTATATGGATATCCAGCCATCTGTTTGTTGAAAAGATGGTCCCTTGCCCCAGTGAATGCTCTTGGCACTCTGGTAGAAGGCCAGTTCTTCATAGGAGTATGGGTTTATTTCTGAAGTCTCTCTATGGATTTGTGTTTATATTTTGCCTGTATCATACTGCTTCATAGTAACATTGTATCTTAGTAGTCAGCTTTGAAACTGGGAAGTGGGAGGTTCCCCCCACTTTGTTTTTTAAGACTGTTTTGGGTATTTAGTGACCCTTGAAATTCCATTCAAGATGAGCTTGTTCATTTATGCGAAAAAGTCTATTATTGACAGGAATTGATTCTGTAGATCAAAATGGGAGTATATTGCATTCTTAACAATATTATGTCTTTAAATTCATGAACATGTATTTATTTATTCAAATCTTCTTTAATTTCTTTCAACAATGTTTGTAGTTTTTAGTGTTCACAGCTTCTGCTTTGTTGGTTAATTTTATTCTTAAGTATTTTGTTCTTCAGAGGCTACTGAAAATTGAATTGTTTTCTTAATTTCATTTTTAGATTATTCATTGCTGGCATATAGAAACATAATCAATTCTTGCATAGTTTTTATCTCGTACCTTGCAATTTTCCTGAATTCAATTATTAGCAGTAATAGCTGTTTTGTTGATTTTTGAGGACTTTTTCATGCATGAGACTGTGTCATCTATGAATAGAGATAGTTTCCATTCTTACTTTCCAATTTGGATGCGTTTTTTTCCCTTGCCTAATTGCCCTGTACAATGGTGACTACAGGCAGAACCAGTGTCGTCGTCTTGTTCTTGGTCTTAGTGGCGAAGCTTTAGTCCTTCACTATTAACTGTGCTGTTAGGTACTCTTCATCAGATTGAGGAAATTCCCTCCTAGTCTTAGTTTGTCTAGTGTTTTTATCACAACAGAATGCTATGTTTTGTGAAATGACTTTTTTTGCATTAAATGAGATGATTATTTTTTTCATATTCTTTTCCCCAACTATTAGTATAATGTATTACACTGATTGATTTTTACATTTTCAATGGCCCTTGTATTCCTGGGATAAATCTCACTTGGTAACAGTGTATAATCCCTTTAATAGGCTGCTGAATTTGATTTGCTAGTACTTTTTTTTTTCAGTTCAGAAAATACCTTTCAGTCACAGTTATCAGACTGGGGCGGTATTCATGCTAGTGATCATTTTGCATCTGTATTCATAAGGGATATTGATATGAAGTTTTCCTTTTTCATGAAGACTCTCTGGATTTGATGTCAGGTAATGCTGACCCCATAGAATGAATTAGGAAATGTTCCCTTCTCCAGTATATCCTGGAAGATTTGAGGATAACTGGTGTTAATTCTTCACATTTTATAAAGTTCATACGTGAAATCAACTTGTCCTGGCCTTTTCTTTTTCTTTGTAGGGAATTTTTTGTTTTGTTTTTTATTGCTGATAAATTCTTTTTACTTATTACATGTCTATTTAGATTTTCTGTTTCTTCTTCAGTCACTTTTGATAGTTTGTATGTTTCTACAGATTTTTTCCATTTCATCTAGGTTATCTAATTTCTGGGAATACAATGATTCATTGAATTCTCTTATAGTCCTTTTAATTATGTAAGGCCAGTAATAATGTTCTCATTTGTATTCATGATTATTTTAATTTGAGTCTTTTATTTTGGGGTCATTGTAACTAAATGTTTGCCAATTTTGTTTTCAATGAACTGATTTTCAGCTTCATTTATTCTCTCTTTTCATTTATGTCCTCTCTAATCCTTTTGTCTGACCCAGAGGTCCTTCAGTGAGTGAGCTATTAGACTCCAAAACATCCATACTTTGGAACTACTCAGTAATATAATGGAACAAACTATTGATGGACACAACAACCTGAATGAATCCCCCTTGGATTATGTCGAGGGAAAACAGTCAATTCCAAAAGGTTAAATACCGTATGGTGTCATTTATATGACACTCCTGAAACAACGAAGTTACAGAGAGGGCGAAGAGATGTCAAGGTTGACAGGAGTTTAGAAGGGGGTGGGGATAGGAGGGCAGTGTGTGCGCCTATCAAAGGGCAACAGGAGAGATCCTTTGTGGTGACGGACACGTCCTGCACCTTGAGTGTATCAATGTCAGTATCCAGGTTGTGACAGTTTTGCAAAATGTTACCATTATGGGAAACTAGTAAGTATGAGGCCTCTCTCTGAACTATTTCTTTCAACTACATGTGAACCGACAATTAGCTAAGAGAAGGTTTAATCTGGAAAAATCTGCATAGCTAATAGCAGGCCCAAATTCAGTGACTGCAGCCCATTCACATGTGATTCTTATCTCTGATTCTAGCCTAGCTCACACCTTAAATTAGGATTGCTTCTCCCATTTCAGCTGAAAAATCAAAGATGATTCAACTTTTTAAATACAGGATACAAAGTCCAACTATTAATTCACTGGAAGGTCAAAAAAATTTAGGGAGTGAGAAGTGTTTCCTCTTTTCTAACAAATGCAAGTAATAAAAATAGTAATAAAAAAAATCCAAGCTGCATGTGGTTGGGCAAAGAGTCAGCCAAATGGCAAACTGAATAAGTGGAGGGGCGGGGAACTGTACATGATACAGAAGGATTAAATTATCAGGGTGCTGCTGGGTCTTCTTCCCCAAGTTTAATTTTAATGATTTAAGGTTTTTATTTCTGGTTGTTACACTGTTCTGGTAAAACCAGGTCCAATGTTATTTATTTGAGTGTTTTATTTAGAGTAGTGGGTGGAACTTCTGCTGGGGTGTACACAGAATTTAAACGAAGATGAAGCTGGCTTTTGATATGTATTTCCCTGTACAACAAAAAGAAATGACAATGCTTGGCAAGGGGATGGGAGTACTTGGTGCAGGGACACCCTCAGCTGGGATAAGTTAACTCGGGTCCTTCAGTTTTCACGGCCACTTGTCTCAGGAGAAGCCGCGACTGGAGTGGACACGATCTCTGAACGCGATGCTTATACCCCGTGTGCAGTGCTGTAGCTGAAGGACCTGGCGTTTCACACCCCAGCAACGTTTTGCAGTCAGATGGACTTCACTTTCCCTTTGCTATTTCCTCCACTCCTAAAGCATAACTTGGCTCATGTTAAATCTTAAAATCCACCAAAGGCAAATCCAACTCAACTCTCTCTATACTTTTTCTACAATCACCTCAAGGCCACTTACCAAATCACAGACACTTTGACTAAACTTCTAAATGAAGACATTTACTGTATGCAGATTTGACCTGTCATGTTGGCATTTTTTATGATGTTGTACAGTGCAAAATAATATGGCCTGGAAAGATCATATCAACTATAAGTGGGCGGGGGGAGAGGCAAGAATAAAACCACAACTTTAAATCAACAAACGTGATTCCCACCTATCAGGTACAACGACTACTACTCAGGTGACAGGGGCACTAACTCGCAGTCCTGACTTCATCGCTGTACAATTCATCCATGTTTCAAAAGGTCACTTGTATCCCCTAAATCTACTGAAGTAAAAAAACAAACATGATTTTTTTTTGTTTCTAACTTGGTTTATGATTTATTAAATGATTTAAGGGGTACAAAGGACAGAATCACCTCATTTTTCTGATCTCCAGTTTTCTACATAAACAAAAAGGCAAATAAACGATAGCACAGGGCTTTGGGAAGAAGTGAAAACACAGGGCCCCTCTACCCTGCCCACTGCTGGACTCCAGAGCAACCCCCAGGCAAGGACGGAGGACAGAGAGAATAAAAGTCGTCTCGATGTCGCTCCATCAGTACATCTGGGCACAGATTTTCTTCTAAGGGGAAAATGGAATATTATTTTCTATTCTGATAATGTTTTACATTTGTTTTCAAATTTTATTTTTCAAATACTAAATTAGGTTTAGTGTCAAATCTTGGCTCCAGGAGCACAGAAACAAAAGTCAACAGAAAATCAGTTCATTTATCTCTCCCAACCATCCTCCACCCTCGCCACTTTTCCCCAAACCAGGTTCTTTGAAAATGATGAAAAAATCCTTGCGAGGCTTCCCCAGGGGCTTTTGTTGATCAGTGATAACCAGAGTGCGTGATCTACTACTCTGGACTGCTCTTAAAATGCTGCTTTTTAAAGCTTCACTTTCTACCCAATTTTCTTTCTTACTCACTAACAATTTCCTTTCCTTTCTTTTCTCCAAACTCCAGCATATACCTCTCTCACCAAGTCTTTCCTGCCTACAGGAAAATAAGCTCCCACTGGGTAACTTCCAAAAGAAACAACAATCCTTTTAAAAAGCAACCTACTATCACAAAATGCAAACGGAACAGAAGACCCAAGATTGCCCTTATTCACAGGGTAATTTTTTTCTACTTCTCATGTATATGATTATTTTTACGTTACTTATCATTTTTCATTCAAAAAAACCACAAAGAAGAGCCCTGTCCACGGAGAGAGGCAGACGCTGCGGCCGGCACATGGAGGAGCCGGGCAGACCCTGTGGAGGGCGGATGGTGACAGAATGTTTCCAAAGTGACGGGAGAAACAAAGGAGGACGGCTCCCTGTGTTCACAGCATATATTAATTCTGCTAATGAGTCAAGGCTGCTGTGTACCAAGAAGCAGCAACTGTACATAAAGCCTGGGCAAAGTCTTTGCTTTCAATAAAGCAGGATTAAAGTCAGTCTTGGAAATATGCTCAAGTAACAAGATTAAACAAGCACCACATGATCTCCAAAATCCTATGGAATGAGTTTTAACACAGAGCCTCAAATGCAAAGTCCTCGGTGCCCAAAGTGGTCTTCTGTTAATAATGTGGAGAATGAGAACACCCCATGGCGGGGCCTGTAACGTCCACTTTGAACATCAGCCAATCTCCGGGAAGACATTTTAATTAGAAGTGCCCAGCATTCTTGGCCTTGGGGAGTGAACCCGCACTGTCCAGATGCCTCGAGTTTGCCCGAGAAATCTCCTGCACCACATATGTTTGAGCTACGTAATGAAAGAGTTTAAGACGATGTCAGTTTAAAAGCTGCCTATTTCCTGCCTTCCTTTGTTTAGAATAAATCAGTCCCATCTCCAACATGTTCCTAAAAGCTGCAAAATCTGAGGACCCTCCTCCTCCCGTGTGCTACAGTGATTCAGAAAGGGGTTCTACCCTCCTGCAGAGGGAGACTCACGTGCCCTGCACCCATCCATCAACCCGAATCAATCACAAAGCCTGCTTCTGGGTGACCTTGAGGAGCCGGCAGCCCCAGACAGCTGGGAAGCAGCTGTCTCACTCCTCCTGCAGCCACGGCCTGCTTCACGGCTCTGCACTTTTCAAATAGTTTGCTCAGCAAAATTTAACAGGCCTCTGAGTAAAATTATGCACTCAGCACAATGCGTAATAACCCTAAGCCAGGGCTATTTGAGAAATTCAACACACTGGAGTTCCTCAAAGGCGTCATCTTTCTGGAATAGATTTGCATAATAGCTCATCACACCTCGAGTGTCAAACTTCAGGGATGACAGTTTTCTCATCCATGAGTAAGACAGTGGGATGGGGCCACGTGCCTTGTCTAGCCTCTTAGAAGTAACGGCACTCAGACTCGGACCTGGAATTCAGCTGAAGGAGTCCAGGGCAGGGAAGGGCAGTGGAAGGACCAGCCTAAGCCATAGTGCATGTCAGGGACAGAGCTAGCCCTGGACGTGCATCACAGTGTGGGTGCCAGCACCTCCTCTGGCCTCTCAGACTCCTCAGATCTGCAGAATTATAGCAGTAAGGGTCTATCTTTGTGCGATCACTCCTAAAAGGTCCGAGAGAGGACTACCTTGACAAAAGCCATCACTTGCTTTTATTAGGAGTAATTTGATTTCAACTGACAGATAATATAACCAAGATGGCTCAAGTAAAATTTAAAATTCAGTGGCCCATGAAGCAGAAGGGTCATTTGGGCCAGGCAGATTCAGGGGCTAATGTGGCATCATTAGGAATCACTCTGTGCCCCGGCCCTTCCCTCTTCTACTTCTGCTGTGTTCTCAGGTCAGTTCTCGCTTTGTGGTAACAAAAAGGCTGCTACATCATCAGGCTTCATCCCACACCACTGGGCAGGTGGGAAAGAACAGGGTCCCCTTCTCTGCAGGTTTCCTGCACCTGAAAGTCCTGAGACTCCCTCTGGCCCAGGAGAATAGCCTTTAGGACACCGGCTACACACCTTGCTTTGCTTTCGTCTGTGGCCTTGGCCCTGTTGGCCATGGTCTCATTTGTGTGTCACTTTCTTGCTTGCCTGGGGCCTAACATAAGTCCCCCCAGAGTGAACAAAATACAGGGCAGGTACCGCATTGCTGACAGGTCACAGATCCAGCCCATGTGTCCTGAGCCACCTGGCTGAGGTTTACTGACATTAGACTCTGAGCTCCTTTTAGGCTCCTCAAGACTGAAGTCAGCCTTGACACCCCATAGTCTGGGTGAGGGTGGCTTATAACAACTGAAATGTATTGCTCACAGCTCTGGAAACCGAGACCAGGGAGCCAGCATGGTCAGGTTGAGGTGCGGGCCCTCTTCCAGGCTACAGAACGCCCACCTTGGCTTGTGTCCTCACACGGTGGGAAAGGAGCTGGAGAGCTCTGTGAGGTCCCTTAATAAAGGACGGAAGCCCAGTTATGAGGGTGGAACCCCCAAAGGCCCCGCCTCCTAATACACATCACCCAGGGCACTGGGATTTGAACATAGGAGTTTGGGGAGGAGACAAACTTTTAATCCATTGCAATTCCTAAGGCAACTCTCATGCATTTTCCTATTTCTCCAGACTCCCATCTCTATTAATAAGTGCAGCCAGACAACTCTGAGCCCCTTCTGGGGAGGAGGACTCCAGCAGCCCTCTCGTTAGCTTCCAGTTAAAATGATAGCAGCGTTTTTTTGTTTTTTTTGGTTTTTTTTTTTTTATTATTGAACTTTGTTGTTTTAATTCATATCTTATTTTAGGCTGTACTTGGTTTGTTCTTTTGTTTTTTAGCAGGCTTGCATTTTTATTTTTTTCCCTATTTTTTATCATTCCCTTGCCATGATTAAAATTTTTTTATGTTTTTCTAATGCGTGTTGTATTTTTCCCATACTACTTTCGAGTGCTGTTACAGTCCATTCTCCATCTGCCTAT